>CAUYRT010066183.1:0-149053 GCA_963574885.1 Lepilemur ruficaudatus
AGAGTCTCACTCTGTTGCCCAGGCTAGAGTGAGTGCCATGGCGTCAGCCTAGCTCACAGCAACCTCAAACTCCTGGGCTCAAGAGATCCTCCTGCCTCAGCCTCCCGAGTAGCTGGGACTACAGGCATGTGCCACCATGCCTGGCTAATGTTTTCTATATGTTTTTTAGTTGGCCAATTAATTTCTTTCTATTTACAGTAGAGACGAGGTCTCGCTCTTGCTCAGGCTGGTTTCGAACTCCTGACCTTGAGCGATCTGCCCGCCTCGGCCTCCCGGAGTGCTAGGATTACAGGCGTGAGCCACCGGGCCCGGCCAATGCTTCATAAATCTTGAGCTTCATTTTTTGAGGTTAGATGCAGATTCTAACATAGAACCATAATATAGAATTGCTTGAACACTGATTTTCATCCCCAGTCTGGGATCACCAATTTATTGCCTTTGGTAATGATTTTAAAGTCTCCAGAAAGCAACACCAAAATTCTAGAGGTAAGGTGTTAGGCACCCTTGGAATGAGAAATGCTACTCTGCTACCAGGCTGAGCCATGCTAGGGTGCATGCAGCTATGTAGGGTACCTGGAAGATTACTACAATTCTTTAGTGCAGTCATTGCTCAATTTGGCTGCTGATAAGAACCATTTGGGGTATTTTTAAAAATACAGATTCCTGCACCTAACCTAGCCCTAACAAATCAGAATCAAGCTTCTACTATAATAAGGTGCCAAATGTTTCAGGTCTTAAAATTAAGCAAGCAAACAAAATCACAAAGACTCTCTATATCAGCCAGCCTCTGCTTTGAGACTCAGCCTATGAAACCAACAGCAGTACACCATACAAAGTCATCTTACATTAAAAACCTGCAAATGTCCACCTTCTATTCTGCCTATAAATCTCCAGCTTCCTCTATGTCTTAAAAAATATAGACATGGCTCTTCTTTCTATGTCTAAGAAAATCTATGCTGGCATATCTTGGAGACATTGTGGGTTTAGCTCCAGACCACCACAATAAAGCAAATATCTCAGTAAAGTGAGTTATACAAATATTTTTGTTTCCCCACAGATATAAAAGTTATGTTTACACTGTATTGTGTCTATTAAGGGTGTAATAGCATTATGTCTAAAAATACCTTAATTAAAAAATTCTTTATTAAACTGGGAGCAGTGGCTCACACCTGTAATCTCAGCACTTTCGGAGGCCAAGGCAGGAGGACTGCTTGAGCCCAGCAAAACTCAGTTTCTACTGGGTTGGGAATTAATAGTTTCAAGGACTGGCTCTGGGAAGGCAAATGTTTATGGGTGAAAGAAACTCAGAGATGTTTGAGGTGATCACGTGTACCAGCTCGGCCACTTACTTGTCAGTAGCCAAGTCACACAAATTTAGGTAAAATAGAATTATATAATAAGAGATCTGTCTATAAGTAGTAGGGATAGTAAGAATATAATCTACTGCCAGGACAGAGAAAGAGCCGGAAGTCGGGGTGACAGCCCTTCAAGCAACCAAGTACGGTTTAGGGTAGATACTCTCCATCACTGCAGAGGATCAGGGTACCAGCTAGCTGTCAAAGATAGGAGATTAATTTTAACAAATTAAGTCAGTACTAGAGGCAAGTAAAGAAGATAGGGAAAAACTGCAAGAATTGCCAAGTTTTGATCTAGCACTTAGGCCTAACTGGCAGCGGAGATTCAAAGTGGGCTGTTCACCAACTTTGAGCCTTAAGAGGCCCACTAATTTTCATTCTCTCAAGGTAGTGGAAGAGAGAGGCCTGACTTAATTCTTGTTCCTGTTAGCTGGCTCTGGAGTTAAGGCAAGCCCAGCAGAAGAGTTGATCTTCAGACTCTGAGATAAGCCAAGATGGGAAAAAGTCGGCTGGGTTGTTAGGCATTGTCAGGTGTTGTAATTTATTCATAACAAATGAATTATGTAATTATAACCAACGATTAATTATTATCAGCCTAAAGAGGTCCACATTTTTGGAATTATAGAGATTTAAGTTGTCTTTCAAGTTTAAGCCATGTTTCTCCTATGTAACGGAAACAATGATCAATGGGGAAAATGGAAATGACTTCAGTGGGCACCATCAAAGGCTACCGTCTCTTTTTTTGTACTGACATAAACCCATCTTTGAAAAAAAATGACCAAGTACATTAAAGCATCTACAAACGATAAGATAAGGAATAGGAACACAAAAAGGAAATAAAAGTATACAGCAATTGAAAGGTCACAGAGTTCCAGTCTGAGTATGAGAATAAGACACTCCATGTAAACACTGTGTTTAAAAATCTGTGAGTGTCTAGAGATTTTTCTGCATCTGATTTTCTTTTTTTTTTCTTTTTAAAGCTAAAGGTGAAATGCTGCCATGTTACAAATTTGTTTACTAGAAGCAAAATTGACCCAAACAAAAAGACACTGTCCTTAAATTGAAGTTTAAAGTTGGAACCACATAAAAAGACAGTCTTTATAAATCATCAAGTTGGCATGGCAGGGTAAAAGACAGGAATGTAAGATTAGACAAACCAGAAGTTTCTCTGCTGTGATTGCCCTTGCTCTTCAGAGCTCGTTCTTTCTCTTTGACTAGTAGCCCATGGCAGTCGACTCAACTGAGGAGGTCAGCACCCCAGCAGCCCAAGTCTCAGGAAGAAAAGACAGAAACATGTAACCTGAAATGACACAGCCGCTGATGCAGCTTGTTGCTCTGCTTGCTTATATTTTGAAGTATATCATGTGAGCTGAATTGCAAAGAATAGCATTCGACAGGATGAAGGGTTGCATACACGAAAGAGAAGGCAAGATTCTTGGTGAGGCAAAAGTCCGAAGGACAAGTGCCTTTAGCATCAACTGAAAGTCTTACTGTATAATATGACCTCAAAAAAATTGGACAGCATTGCATAGCCAGTAGAGAGATAGCAAACTAGGTGAACTGATTTAGTTGGGTTGCTATCTAGCATGCTTGTTTAGGAATCATTTCTGATGAGTTTTATTTGAATAAAGCAGGATTAATTTCTTTATCCATCTGTACCTTAGCTGGATGTTTTGGGATGGAACAGTCCATCCCAAAAGAGAGCAGTAGGTTCTACTTTATGTGCCTTCAAGGAAACATTGTGACCAGTATGGGACCAGGTAATTAGCTATCTAATATCTACTTACTTAGTATCTTTGAGCCTCAATTTAGAGATCAGTGATACTATTTAAGAGGCTGGTTTTGTTGGTCAAATGACATTTTGAATGCCGGTAAAAAAGAAATGTTATTTGTTATAATAGTAATCTTGCCAGGCATACACAGGACTTAACACGATGTTTTGTCCATAGAAATCACTCAAGAAATACTCATTTAAACTGTAGCTCAATTTTCTTATCTTCCAAATGGAGGTAATAATTTCCCTTATACAGTGCTGCTGCTTTTACAAAATGAGATTATATACATATATATAAACCCTTTTGAAAAATAAAATAAACTATTTTATTGATATTTTTATATTCAACTTAACATTTATCCCATACCTGCTACAGATCCAGTAGTCTGCTGGTCTTTCTGATTGAGAGAATGAAGTGGATACGGTCTCTGTCTTAAAAGAAGAATAAATTGCTTCTCTTTTTAATTTACTTCATCTGTGTTGAAGAATTCATTGTCCCGTTGATTTTCACTACTGACACATAGATCAGAGCTCATATACTTTGAACTTTTCCTGTATTTTTTGTTGCTTCAAATTTTTGGTTTTCTGATTGGGTTTTAATCTAAGATTAGGCTGGGAGCAGATCATACTCACATGGGAGCTTTTTTCAAACTGCAGTTCCTCTAAGATTCTGCCATATCCCCTTGGAGTGCTACCCAATGCCTGTAATCACTGCAATATGATTGGCTGTCATTTACAGGTGTGTTTCCTTCAGGTGTGTTTGGAGGTCCAAAAAAAGTACGTATCTTCTCTCTGGAAATATCCTTGTTTTGTGGTTAGAATGAATTTCACCTTCTTTGCCATACATTGTACACCCTCATTATTAATTGCAATTGTAGGAAATTTCTTTATCAGTATCATCAGGAAGACTTCATAGACCATGTGAAACTGGTTTGTCTTAAGCAGAAATTTCAAATGGCATTTCATAGTATGAAAAGAGAAAGTATTCTATGCTAAGTTTATAAGAAAACTATTTTAATATATATGTTTTAGAAATGTTCCAACCCCAAGTTCATTGATTTCACCAAGTCCTGCCAGCCTCCATATATTATTCTTTTTTGTCTTTAACCTGAGACCCCCAAATTAACTTCACCATAGCTTCCTGCAACGTGTCCTATTTCCTGAGGAAAAAAAAAAACCCACCAAATTCCTGTAAAGGATACTTAATAAATACTCATTACATTCCTTCAGGAACTTTGCCTTTAAGCTTCTGTTGAGCTTGTGGCCAACATTTCAAAAATAATCCCAACGTTTTCTTTTTTATTGCTGCTGAGTTGGGTGTGTCTTTCACTGTGGCTGGATGAAGAAAATAAAATCAACGGTAAAGCCACAAAGTACCAGAGAAATTTGAGAATATGAAAGAGGAGCAAAATCATTTTCTTTTTGATTACAATGTAGGACTCTCTATTTAAATAATCTCTATTTACAAAGAGCAAAAATTTTTGCCTTTTGCACTTTGAAAAATTTTATTTTGAAAGGTTATTCCTTTGAAGTTTTCTGTTTTAAAGTTGAACTATCTAGTTTCTGTTTTAAGGGTTTATATTAGAAAATTTGTTTATATTTAAAATTTTTCCTTTTAGCATATGACCGAAATCATTGGTTCCTAGGTATGTTTTGCACCTGTTCATATCCCATGATTTAAGCTTCTCATTCCTCGTTCTCGAATTGCCGATGATTTCAAATCCCTATCCCCAAAACAATATAATGACCATTCTATGTTACTTTATCTTCAAAACATTCCCACTTGGTCCTGTATTTTATCAGCCTTCAAATTTCCCTTAAAATATCTCCTAAATGAACCACAGAGGAGTCTCCCCTAAATGCCCGGGATCACAATTTGGGAATCATTACTCTGTGTGACTGATTTCTCCCCAAACAAATGCTTTGATCATTTAAAAATGATGGCCCTTGCCGAGGGCACTAATGAGCTAACTCGTGCGTTGTGGTGTGTACACAATGGAGGATAAAAAATGGGCTCGGAGTTAGACTCCCTCTTTATTCATCCAAGGGGAGCATTAGCGAGAGAGTTATTTTTAAAAAATTAATACTATTTTGGCAGCTTCCCTCGATTTGAAAATGAAAAGGTTTTAAGTAGGTGACCAGTGAAAAGGCTTTCTCTTTTTCTTTGTAGATTTCTGTAAAAAGCAGAAACATGAAAATTGTTCCTACAGGGTCAGGGAACTAATGGCTCCTCACCCACTAATGACCAAGAGGCTGTTTCCCAGCCCTTTCCACTTACTGTCCCAAAAGGTAAACATTTGGTTAAATAATAGCCTGAATGTCTTCTTCAGATATCATGCTAAATGCAAACATAAGCATTTCACTCCTTGGCTATTTCTTTGGGAAGCTCATTTGTCCATGTAAAATGCCTTCAGGAACAAGGGGAAGCCAAGGCCAGAGGGAATAAGAGAAGAGCTACAGTCCTCACTTCCCTTTGCTTTCTCCTTGACCCTGACTATTCTCACTGCCTTTAGTAGGTGCATTAAGTTGTGAGTCATCAGTCTGAAGCTCTAAGATCAGAAGGCTGAGGCTTCAACTGTACGGGGCGGGGGGGGGGGGCGGGTCTTGTTAGGGTTAAGAATTCAGGGGTTCTTTTGATGATCACAACACCTAGCATTGATTGAGCACTTATCACATACCATTTGCTCTTGTAAGCACTTTAAAAGTATTTACCCACTTAATCACCATAGAACTCTAGGAAGTAGAGGCTGTCTTGTAGATGGGGAAACTGAGGTACACAGAAGTTAAATAACTTGCCCAAGGTCACACAGATTAGTGGTTAAGGCAATGCTTGAATCTACTAGCTGCTACCATTGTGATTCTGTAAAAATTATTCTCTACTAAATCACACTTACAGTTCTTCTTGTAGTCAATTCGTATTGAAGGATCTGATTGGGAGGTGGGACTTTTCATGATGTCGATTGATTGCTGAGAGTTCTGGTTGGGCATTTATCCAATTAGGTGTAAGAACAGCCTAGTCCCTTTCTCTTTCTTTCACAACTATTTGAGGAAAACTTCTTTTCTTATGTTACTCTTAATTTGTAATCATCTTTTATTTTCATCAAAGTCATACATGAAGTTAAGACATTAGTCTGGAAAGCTTTTGAGTAAATATAGCATTCCTCTGGCTCTCCCATCTGCCTATCCATCAATTCCACCTCCCATAGGCAAATGCCTTCAACAGCTTGACTGTTCTTTGTTGTTTCTTTTTGGTATTAACCTTCATTTTAAAAAATACTACACATATACTCTTTTTTTCTGATTTACCTGTTTTAGGCATTATGTACTAACTTTGTTTATGATAGTTTAATACTCTCTTACACCCCACATCTTCTTCCCCTCTATCGTTCCATGATCATTATATCACAATTTTTCTTTTTCTTACTAGTTGACGTTATTGTGACTGTCTGAATATTTCCAGCTAAGCCAAGAATTATTTTATATATATTTTTGTAATATATATTTTATATATATATATATTCCTTTTGTGTTTAATTTTCTTGCATGGAGTTAATGATTGATTAGTATTAAATTTATTTACGTTTTGTCATACCTAAATCTAGTTTTTCCAAAGATACCAGCAAATTGGTCAAAATCCTATCTTTTTGCCAAACACAGAAGCATTAAATAATACATTGTCTCCTTTAAAAAAAAAAATCTTCATCCCATTGCTCTTCACCTTCTCACTGCGATTTGGATTGACAACTGTTGGCCTAACACATAGCCGTGAACATGGAACTTCTCTCTGCCGCGTTCCTGTGTCCCTATGCCTTATTTCTAATGCTTTCTTTTCCTTGGTCAGATTCTCCACTCTGCTAAAGCACTCCCTCAGTTGCTTCCAAACAAGGATGTAGTGGAAGTGAATACATTGAGTCCTTCCATATCAGGAAATATCTTTATTCGATGCTATCGTTGATTGATAGTTTAAAAGGCTATTGAATTCTAAGTTGATAATATTTTCTCCTTAAATTTTGAATGCATTCTTTACCATTCTGATTACCATACTTTTTGTGTATGTGATCTTTCTTTCCCTCCCCCCACCACACCTTTTTGTAAGATTTTAGAATCTTTTCTACATGACCAGTTCTAAAACTCCATGAGCCAACTTATCCACTTACTGTACTGGACACTTGGTTGACTCCTCCAACCTGAAGGATATCATATCATAAAATTCTGAGTTATTTGCTTGTACTTTATGTGAAAATTTTTTTCCATCCATTTCAAAAAATTTATTTTCCTCGTGAGTTTTCCTATTAGACAGATGTTAAATTTTCTAGATTATTCTCTTATCTCTTCTTTGTATGATTGATCTCCGTTTTTACTAATATTTCTTGGTAACTTATCTTTGTTTTCCTCCAGAAATTCTGTTGATTAAAAATATAGATTTATTTATTTTTTTAATTTTCTAGTGTCTCTTTTGTTTACTATTGTTCCATTTTTATAAATCCTTTATATTTTCTTATCTCTTGATAATATTGCTAATAAGTTTTTATTTTAAAGTTTTCATCTTTATTGTACTATTTCTGCTTACTTGGGGTCCCTTTTTATGTTTGCTTATTTTGAGACTCGTATTTCATTTCAAAACTTTTCCTAAAGACTATAAGTGTCATGAAAGTGGAGGTTATTTTATTCTGTACTTTAGAACAGTGTATTATACATAATCTGGTGCCCAATAAATTATTTAATTGTTGGTTAGTAATTAATTAATTTCTAATAACCCATGCCTGCCTATTGACATTTTCAAAGGGGGCGTTAAAATGCTGGTTGGAATCTCTGTGTTTGGAGCAGGAGCACTGGACCTGACTGACAAGCTTCTCTATGGAACCATCATACAACAAAGCCGACTTTTCATTGAGGATATCTGAAGTTCAGTGTCTATAGGACTTTGGAGCAATTCATCTTACTAGAGAAGACTCCTCCAGTCTTCTGAATAAAAGGATACATTTTTGTCTCTAGCATTTCTGGGACAACAAGTCAGAATAGGAGCTGAGGGTCTCATTGTCTGTGAGGTTGACTTCAATCCACTAGTTTGCGTCCCCACACTCATCTCTTTCCTCCACAATGCCAGGTGACTTTGAGTCCAGACTCCAGAAGCTTCCTGATTTAATGTTGTCTCATGCAGATCTGGGAGCTGTCACCTGGCTATGTGCAATAGATAAGTCAGCCTGAAAGTCTAACCTTTCTGAATGATGGCTATTGTAGACCATTTTGACTATGTTTTCCATAGTACCAGGTGCTATCAAGTGATGAGCTTCTTGGAAGTTCTATGCAGAAAAGGGGACTTCCTAACTTTTTGGCATTAATACCCCCATCTCCCACAACCATAAACATAGGTTATAACTTCTTCTATTTTACAAAGTCATTATAATTCTTCCACTTTCTATCTTCCCAAAATTTTTGAGACATATCATCAACTTTTGCTCTCACGTTCTCATTCTTCATGACTTTGTAAAGATAACATATTTTTATTCTTTTACTGTGATTTCAATAGGATTTTAATAGGTAAGAGAGATTAAGATGCGTGATCAATCTACACTTTCCCCTAGAAATCTGTTCTGCCATCTTTACCTCAACTCCAATAATATGTAGAACAGATAAATAATTCTCAATGATTTTACAGTTTTAGGATTCACCAAATAAAAATCTATAACACTAGTTTTGAGTGTATATAATAGTATACACACCTTTAGTCTGTTCCTCAAACTGATTTCCAAAGTATTGCTATCATTATTTCGTCTTAAATGATATTCTAGATGGTTATAAAGGTACTTTATCTGAAATATGACTAAAATAGAAAATGCACACTTGATTAGTTATAAAATAATTGAATGGAAGTCTCATAAACATTACCCATATCTTGCCCTGCAAACAGTGCAATAAAATGAATGGTCAGCTAACAAGTACTCGCTGAATATCCACTTTGAGAAGCAATAGATTCAGCATAAACGCTTTGGAATTAGAATTCATGGGGTTTTGAATCAGGTGAATCTGGGAGACTATGACCTTTACAAACTTTGTGATCTTTTCCCACTTGCCATAGATTTATCATTTATGCAATGGAGGCAATAATCATAACTACCTCACAGCATGGACAATACATAGTACTTGTTAAACTATACCAGCTCTATATCTCAGTCTAGCTCAACTTCTTTCAAAGCTGGATTTAGGTGACTTAGGCTACTAGATTTTGGTCTTTGAGCTGGTGAGATAATTAGATTTAGCTTTAGATGATGAGACTTTGGACTTTGAGCTGACGCTGTAATGAGACTCTTGGGAATCAGGGGCAGGGAGGATGTATTTCACATGTCTTAAGGATGCGATTCAGTGAGGGCCAGACGTGAGATTGAGGTAGGCAGAATTTGAAGATAAGTCCAAGATTCCTACTTCCTGTTATACATACCTGTATAATCCCATCTCTTTGTGTGTTTAAAGGTTTTTCTAATAAAATGCTTTAAAAGTCTTGGGAGGAAATAGAGTTTCCTCAAGGAAAGAAAGGAATCATTTTAAAGGAGTTTGAAGAAGCATGAAACAATTTTATAAGTACATTGTCTTAAGGTTAATTACCCATTTACTAGAGCATATTTGCCCATTTACTGGAAGGACTGCTGGAAGAGGAATAACACAACTGGTATAGGGAACATAAGGAGATTGTAATAATAAGGGTTTACCGTGTGGTCTGAGCTGTATATGCATTAATTTCCTTATTTCTAATGCAATAGTGTGAGGAATAAGTACTATACCATGCCATATTTTACAGTTGAGAAAATAGGGGAGTCAAGAGGTTAAGTAACCTGCCCAGAGAGCAAGTTATAATAGAACATAGGGCAGTCTAAAATAATAATCTATATAACCATGTAATGCTATTTAAAAGCAGAAATATATCAACCTGTATCTATATCCATATCTATACTTACCTGTATCTATATATCTTCTCAGTTTTCCCATCTAGAAGAGGAATGTAAGCTCCAAATATCATGTATACTACATAGATCAAGGAACTTGTATCCTAGTCTCAGTTATTGTATTTCAATTATTGAGTAATGGAAAGGTCATTTTAAAAATTCAGCTTTCTTTCAGTAAAAATAGATGTCAAATCTCCTATAAAACTGATTTATGTGAATAACTGTACAACTTGGTAAATTTTCTAATAATCATTTAATTGTACACTTAAAATGGAGTAAAGGTATGATATGTAAATTATACTTCAATAAAGAAAAAGAAAAAAAATTGTCCTATAAGAAATTAGGGAAGTCCATCTGGAAAAAGGCTAGCAATTGACTTGGTTTGTATTTTGAAAAAAATAATGAATATGTTTCTAATGAGTTATTTTAGGGAAAAGCTATTGAAGATTGTGGATAATTCAGAGAAATAGTAGGCCATATATATAAGGAGATAAAAGATTTGAAAAAAACAATCCCATATTACAGTGTTCCTATGGACACACTATGCTAAGTACTGTTGATTTAAAGATGAGTGAAAGATGGTCTCTACCTTCAAGAGTCTCTTCATGGGTCACCTGCTTTTCTACATATTCAATAAATTAGTTGTATATGATTCCTAATATATCCTTGAGATGCGATAAATCATGAAGGAAATGATTTGTTCAAGGAACTCTGATAGTTAAATCACAGCACAGTAATCAGATTAAGGAGTTTTGGATCACTCTACCCATTCTTTTTCTATTTTCCCCAGAGACTCCTGAGATAATTCCAAATTCAGTTTCACATGATATTTTTTCAAACCATACCAATTTGCCTCTTCTTTGAATAGTTCTCTTCTGTGAATACATCTAAGCAGGTGGTGCTAACCTGAACGTAATGAAGGGTCCATCTTTTATGAAAATGTGCTAAGAATTTTTTTTTGACAAGAAAAAAATGGCAGATTTTCACTCATAAACCGTATGTTCTTATATTTCTGATATCTGGAATCAACAGCTTGCCAGAAACATTTCCAATCAAAAGCCAGACTAACCCATGAAGGTGTCCAAAGAAGTCTGTTCTGATTACTGAAGATGTTGAACTAGTCTTGACTTCAAACAGCAGATATTTCTACACTTTAGTGGTATATGACAGCTCTATTCATTCCACAATGTCAAATTCTTTGGTTTTGGCCATTGGGTATTTATGCACTTCTGGCTAGGGAAGCAGAGAAGCCTAATTTGATTCTAGAGCCAAAAGTTTTTAGGCCCTGTTCCTTTGGAACTTGGACTGGAGGATTTTGGCACTGCATAAAGACTAGGACAGATCAAGTAGTCACACATAACTAACTGACTCAACAGAGCATATTCAGAGAGAAAGATCATGCCTACACATTGGACAACCATTCTCCAAGGCAGACTGACAACACCCTGAATTCAATCACCCTTAAATAAACACACGAGGAAAGCACGGCTTTAACATACCTCCCGGCACTGCCCTCCAATGCTGCCTGATTGGTTTTAGTGCCACAGGCCAGGCTGCAGATGCAGCCATTACTGTTGTTCTTACTTATGTCTGTCTGCTGTCTGCTAACAAGCATTCATATGCTTTGGATCATTAAAGTCACAACCTCCTATGCCAATCTATTCCTCTCCATGGGTTTGCTGTAGATTGGAAAAAGAGATGCTATTTCTGTTTCTTTTTCTTTCCATTAGGACCTCCAGTCAGGGTTATTTCTGAGGTCTGAATATCATAGCTTGCACCCTTGCCCCCACTGAACATATAAATTGTGTTCCCATTTAGCTTGTTCTTTTTGTCTGATTTATTTCGTTTGCTGTTGTATGTGCCTTTTCAATGCAAGGCAAGTGATTTGTGCTGGAACTGCAACAGACAGAAAGTGCTATAACTTAAGCTGTTTCCTGATGCCACTGTATCTATGAGAGGTCTGCTGTACTTATCCCCATGGTAAATATCTTCTGACAGACTGCAGGTGGTCGGGATTTTCACAATCCAACCCATTTCAGTGTTAGAACTTGTCATTTGGGGCTCTGTGAATTCTTCCCTTTTATCTTACAGTTGGTGGCAGGTTGAGTACATTTGGACATCTACATATACAAGGCCACATATGTCCACAGGTATAATCAAAGGTGGAGAAACACAAGTTTCTCTTTCAGGGAAGGCACAGAGGACAGATATTGTACACAGAGAAAAAGAAAAAAAAATTGTCACTTGTAGTATTATGCAGGCTGCCCATCTAAACCCATCATTGCCTGGCACCTACACACTAAGGGCAAGAATCCAGCCAACTTGTGAGTGGGCACCATGCCATTTGAGCAGATGGGCATGGAAGTCGGCAGCCAGTAGACCATGTATGTGCATCAACGGTGGGTGTTGAGGGCATGATTCCCAGAGGAGAATGTCCTAACAGCTGTCTGGCCTGAGCCAACATACTTACGACCAAGGAAAAGTGCCATCCTTCAATCCTGCTGAGTTGGATTAACCTTCAGAACCAAATCTGCTTTTGCGGCAGCAGAAGGTGAGTTTGGGATCTCTGAAAAGCTCAAGGAATAAGTGAAGAAAGGAAATTGGAAAGATACAATTATTAAATATTGACTAAAGATGCTGAGGGCATTCAATGTGCTTATTTTAAGTATTTGACTGAAAGTCTGTTAATTCGTAAAAGAGTGTCATAGTTATTAAAAGCTTTGCCTCCCACAATGCTTTTAGAAGTGACCTTTCAACACAAGCACACCATTTTCACTGAGTTAGTGCTTTTCTGCCTTTGCATTAAGAAATAATATATGAGGAAAGGTGTCAGTAGACTACAGAGAGCTGACAGTGGGTAGACATCTTTGTCGAACTTTACATATCATGGATTAAACTTGATATACCGTGGATCACAACTTTCAGAAAAGGGAAGAATTTCTTCAGTGATGGAAGATACGCTTGAAGAAGTAAGAAGTAAATTCAATACTTCAATGTAAGCTCTTCTGGGAAATGAAAGAAAAAATATTTTTTTGAGACTGAAAATAAAGCCTCTTTCTAATTTGTTGAGAATTTCCAGACAGTTAAATATCATGAAATTAGATATTGGTTGTTTCTGCCCAACATAGTCAAATGGTGATTTGACAATGATTTGTTTCCTTTGGTTAAAAATAAGCGGGCCATTTGATCATTTTAATAATTCAGATCTTCAATAATTGCTTATTTGTTTTCTATTTTGCTTTCTTATGAGGTATTCATGACATAGTTTTCTTGGTATTATTCTCTGTTGCCTTGGATCTTTTTATTTAAAATTTAACATATGACTTGCAGTGTGCAGAAAATGTCGGTTTGGCTCAAGTGTTCTAGATTACTCGTCTGTAGTTTCTTGATCTACTCCCTAAACTATTTCCTTTTGTTTATACCAACAGAGTAAGTATGTATATTATGGGGAATAAAAGAGATAAATTATTTTATCTACTAATATTAGGAACTATAGCTGCATCTTAAAAATTATATAATGCCTTAGATCTAACACCACTAATAGCAGTATGAGTAGAATAAAACGTTTACATGTCTATTTTGGCCCTCAGTTTCTCCCTATATTGACTTAGAAATTTATGGCTAAACATAGGTGATTCTATTGAGAAAAAAAACAAGATGAACTAAAAATTAAGACAATAGATAAATGCACTTTGTATGAAAGAAATGTAGAAAATTATATTACCCACATATCTCTGTGTTTAGGGGCTCTGATGGCTCGTAAGAGCCTATTTCAAGACTAAAATTGTGGTATGTCCAGGTTCCATATGAGTGGCAAATCTCAGCCCAAGAAAATTCTTAGAGAGAAACATTCACTGAATGTACCTGAAAAAGGTAGGAGAGAAGTAAAGGAAATAGTATTCAGCAATAAAGAAGGAAATGTGTGTATTATATACGATTAGCTTTTATTTAAAGAGGAAGGTCATGAGGCAGCCTGATTTTCTTCTCATGGGAACACCTGTTTGGGACTAGTTAAACCATGGAAAGAATGTGAAGGTGTTAGACTCATTCTCCCAAGGGTTTCCCTTTTGCTATCTGGGAGATAGGAAAATGTGGCTTAAGCCGAATTTAACTCGACTTACCCCAGAACTGTGAGGCTGACAAGCACTGCAGGTGGTACAGACGCTGACCAAGAAATATGGAACAAATTTTAAAAATAGTAATAAACTTTAATATGTCTTCAAGAAGATTTTTTAATCATTCTTTTTAATTTTTTTGCAGGGGATAAAAGAGATAAAAAGAGAGTATCAGATTTCTGACTGATAGCCTACTTAGAGCTTTAGGGAAGAGCCAAAATAAATAAACAAATAAAAATAAGAAACATTTGCTTATGGGTGCCCACCATTAATTAATAATGACCAAAACGGAAGAATTTGGTCTTTCTTTTGCTTATGACATGACTTCCCATGAGGACAATGAAGGGTTATATTTAGGTAGCGTTAGAATAATGGTGGGACATGGATCAATTTCACATGTGTCCACAAATAGTTAAAAGTAGAAGATTAAAGGCATGATGAGGTAAAATCCTCCCGTCTTAACTATCCTTTTCCTTTCTCAAAATCTGTTGTCTACCACAGACACATGACTTTTAAAAAAATAGTCATCATTTAGGTTGATGTTTATTATTTTTAAACAACTAAATCATTGTGAGTACAAGAAATATTGGCCATGTCTCCACATTCAAAAAAAAAAAATAGCTTCACTAACTTTCCTTAATTTCTGATTGTAATAAATTTAAGAAATAGAATTTGGCAAAACAAATGAAAATTTGAATGTAAGAATTGGGATACACCAAAAAAACCTTTTGAGAAACTGTGAAGATAAAAACTAAACTTAACCACAGATTTATTTCTGTTTTTCATCCAAGTATCCAGGGAGGTTGCTAATGGGAGGTATGCCTCAGAAAATGTACATGTCTGTGAAAATGTTGGAACAAACTAATGCTTTTCTTCAAGTGATTTTATTTCAATTCTAGGCCACAAGATATAAACTTTCATCAAAAATGGTAATCTATTTAAAATCAGAGCTATGTGGAATGTTTCATGTTTATGTATAACTTTCATAGTAGACCCTCCTACACAAGGAAAATAATATGCCCAAATTCTGTTATTTTTACAGTATGTAATATATCACGTCCTAATCCCACCCATCAGTTTTATATTCTTTAAATAGATAAGAAATGAAAAAGGAAGCAAGAAGAAATGAAGGCACTTTGAAAAAGTGACTTTTTAATTTCTCTTTTTGGAGGAAAAGATACCTGAAAATTTTAATTGAGGTGCATACTCTAATAACAGCAGAGAGGAATTTAACAGAAAATATGCATTATATATTCTGAATACTATATTCCTTCCCTTTGCTTTGCACAATTAGAAAGCTAAGTACCTGGGGAGGGGCAGAGCAGAAGTGGAAAAAGAGAGAGTGGTGGGTGGTGACAAAGAAGGGAAAACACAGATTTCCAACAATACTGGGTTCAAAAGAATCCAAATCAGAAGACATTTATATTTCAAGTTTTTTCAGTGGTAGCTACAAATCATTCCTATTTAGAAGACATGATATTTCAATAGGAAGATAGCATCATTGAGAAAAAAAAAAAAAAATTGCACTCACACACACAAAAAAGATGAGGCCTGACTTTTTTTTTTCTTCCCCAAAGGAAGGATTACCAGCAATTCAAGTGTTTATTAGGAAAGCTCAGTTGCTTAAGATATAGAATACTGTGATTTTAATATCATGTCATGGTTGTGTCATGGTTAATACATAACCATGTCGAAAGAAATACTTAAGTGACATTTCTAATAAATATGTCAGGAAATTTTGAATTGTCAAGGCCTCTTTTTTGCTAAAATATTGGAAGAAAATTCAAAAGTAGAAACTCATGAAGTTTTCAAATGGGAATTGAAATATGTCATTGAAACCAACATTTTATAATCTATAAGAACTAGCAAAATAAATGAGGCTGTGGGCACTTTAATATGTGGTAGGCATGCACACATTTTCACTTATGTTTGGAGGGAGGATCTATCTATTTAAAAACATATGGAAACAAAAAAGAAAAGATATACATAAAAATAATACTTAAAGCTTCCTCACAAGAAATGCTTCTGTAATTAAGAGAGAAAGTAATTTATTAAAATAAAGTTGTATTAAGTTACTGCCAATAATATTACCACTATTCAAGCTTTCACAATTCAAAAATTAATTAACAATCTGGCAAAAGGGGAAAGGACCTAAGATGAAACAATGAAAACCCTTCACTGCCAGCATTCTGAAACTTACCTAGAAGCAATTTGCAGAACAAAATGCAGGTTTTTAATGTGAGTTACATTTAAAAGTCCTGAGACTCTTGAGAAGGAACAGGATTGTCCAAAGTGAAGTACTCTCTTTGCAATACTAGTAGCAAAGATATTTTATAATATAAATAAACAAGTATATTTTGAATACCTATTAAAAATTACTAATATATGAGCATACTAAATATGAAATGTTTTCTGGCTAAAAATGAATGTTTCATAAGAACATCTAAAGTGTTAAGCTGGAATATTTCCCAAGAGTGTGTCCCATAATAGTTTGTAAAATTATCAGATCATAATAATAAGCTATGGGCAAATGCTTATATAAGCGCTACAAAATTTTCTGTTATTCATACTATGATGTAGGAAAGCCTTGCCTCCCTTCAAACTTACCTCGTGAGAGTTTTGTTGACCCCAAGTTTTCTTTATAATTGTTATTTCAATTAAGTATATTATGTAAAGACAGCTTGAAATAGCCAAACTTTTCCTGATATCCATGCAAAGCAATTAACATTTTGGATCCAGAATTTCCTAAATCATAAGTCTCAGTCAGCATAATCTGATTTGGAATGATCACATATTTCTTGACCTAATGCTTTAACAAAGAAGAGCATTAAAGCAGAAGACAGGGGATGAAAGTTCTCTTTTTGTCAACATCCTCATAACTCAGTTGGACATGATAGATTGGCCAGCTTATTGATTTTGGAATGATCAGCAATATTATTACCCCTAAAGGAATATTAAGATGATATATAACAGATTTGAAATTTAATTTCTAGCTTCCCCTATCAATGCATACAAATTTATAAGTTTGACTTTCTTTAAATTCCTACCTTAGAAATATCCTTTTATGCACACAGAAGGTCTCAACTTTTTAGTTCCCCAGGAATTTAGTGACCACCCATATGCATAAGTGTGTGTGTGGAGATATATATATAAAATAATCATACACACTTATGTTGCTAGAGAAGCAATAAATTGTGATAGTTGAGCTTAGATCTGGGTTAAATATCACCTATGCCTTTTATTAGCTATGGATTTTCAAAGTTACTTAAACTGCCTGTGTCTGTTTCTATACTTATAGAAAGGGGTTAATATTATTGACCTCTTAGAGTTTTGGTGAGAAATTAAATATGCCAATAAAATGCAAAAAAAAAAAAAAACTAATACGGTGCCTGGCAAACCATAAGTACTCAATAAAAATTAGCAGATTATATTATCTGTGTATAATTTCTCAAAACAAGAAATGTCCTTCCATCCTGTAACTCATCTATCCTTATAAGTTGACTATAAGACATATACACAAAATTTTCAATGGATATTATAAACCTTAGCATAATGAATAGTAATTAAGAGTAGTAAGTTCTAAATGAATAGCAATATAAAATTAATTTCTATTTTTAAAAGGTTTAAATACCATATATACATATACATATATATGCATATATGCACACATATATACACAAATATATGCACTTTTTTCTCCCACTGCTGAGAAGAAGCTGAAACATCAGTGGATAACAGGTGTAAAGTGTGGTCTCTAGGATCACTCCCATTAACTATTCTGCTCTCAGTGTCCTTATGCATAAGACCTTTCATTTTGATGCTGAGGATCAACTATGGTTATCTTATTTGGGGTAAGGCTAACAGCTGTAAAATTCTCTAAAATATATGATGGCTCCAAGAAATAGAAGTTTATTTTTCACTTATATGACAGTTAGAAGGAAGTCTTCTACAAAAACTCCCTTTGCAAACTTTCTCTAAAATTATTCCAAAATAAAAATTCACTAAAGCAAACAAAGTAAGCATTCCTTGCCTATATTTGTCTTCCTCCACATGGCAATTCAGGGCCCAAACTCCTTTTATCTTGCATCTTCATAGGTCCTTGTTCAGTATTTACTCCCAGCCAGTATAGAAGGAAAGAGAACACAGAGGTTAGTTAACAGTTAACAGCCATAGCTGTTAGCAATCCATCCATCGGCCTCCCTGAAGGAGACATCCAACCTTCCCATCCAGTTACTGTATCAAGCTCAAATTCCAGAATCTCTGGTGATAAAAACAGCTCTCTCCATAAAGTCCAGGTCTCTCTGGGGGATTTAAATGATTTAGAACTAGAAATATAAACTTACCCTTGCACTTTCCCTGCCACATCTACTAGGCAACAATGGAACAAGAACATGGTAACTGGAAAAAACAAACAAGCAAGCAAAACCCACTCTCATTTGTAAAAGGAAAGAATGGTAAATAGCCAACAGTCACTGGACCAAAACAATGATTAAATCTGGCTGGGCAGACCCTGTGAGACCACTGCCCTGGAAGTAGAGCCTGTCCCTGGCTCTGCTTTCTGGAATTCCCCATGTCCACTGTTCTCCAGGGTTGCTGGCTCAGCTTTCTGGAGACTCTTCCTTCTCCACTATCCTCCATGGGCCACATCTGGAGTGGACACTGGGGAGAATGATCTTGGACTCGCACTTCCTTCGTAACCCAGTTTTGGGGGAATAAATATGGGGTTCCAGGATTGTATGAAGTCATAAATTTTTTAGGCCAGGCTTCTGATTTCTTTGGTAACATTATTCCCTCAAAATCTTCGTAGACATTGATTTAATTCTTTCAGTCAGTTATTATACATGTGCCAGCAACCAGAGCCAAAGACAGCAAAGTCTTTTTCTAGATTATTTTCTAGATTTTTTTCTAATGTAGTACTCAGGCTTGCTTTATTTTTTAAAATTTTCACACTCATTTCCTCTCTCTTCTCTCCCCCCCCCCACCCTTCACCCTTCTTCCCTCCTTCCCTTTCTCTGTCTCCACGTAAAATATGAAATAGTATTAATAAGAGTTTCTGATTATGTTAAAAACAGTACAAGATTTAATTATAAAATTCCTTCTCCTTCTTTTTTTGTTTTATTATATAATATGTCTATGATGCCCCTTTAGGAGGAAAAAAACTTTTTATTTGCTCCCAAAGCACAAAAAACATCACAAAGTATTTCAACATGAAATTTTTTGTCCCAGCTACTTTTACTGGATTACAAATCACCCTGAAACATAGAGGTGTAAAACAATGATTTTATTATGTTTAGAGTCTGGTCAAAATTCAGACAAAGTGCAGCAGGAGTAGATTGTCTCTGCTCCACAATGTTCTAGGCCTCAGCTGGGAAGCTTGCAGACTGGGCGGCACTCGATGACTGAGAGACCCCTAGGCTTGCTTTATGCTTGCGTGATTAGGGGCTGGTGCTGGCCACCTACCAGAAAACAATGTGACACTTCTTCATGTGGACACTCTGCATGGGGTGACCTGGGCTTCCTCAAACATGGAGACTATTTTCCAAGAATGAGTGCTCCAAGAGAACCAGGGGGAAATGCATGCTATTTTTGTACTCTAATCTTTGACGTCATAGAGTGGAACTTCCGTTGTACTTTTTGGTTGAAGCAGGCATAATGGTCTGCCTAGGTTCACAATGAAAGAACATAGATGCCACCACTTGATGGGAAGGTTGTCAAGGTTACATGGTAATTAGAGCATATGAATTTGAGAGATTGTTGCAGCCAGCCATCTTTGAGTACACATTTTATTTAAATGAGTCAATGTCTAAAACATTTACTTCTCATTTTATGTCTGCTTTATTCACCTTGAATGAATCTGAATATGGTTATTTTCATGTGCACTCTTACTAAAACATGTTCTATTAAGAAAAATAATAAAATAGTATCAAATGTTAATATATTTACAGATATCCCGACACAGAAGGAATCATTCACAGCATGTCTTAAAAGATGTCATTCCTCCATTGGAACAATTGGTGAGTGATTATTTCATTGTTCTTGATATACTGATACAAAATAAATTATCCCAAAACTTAGCAACTGAAAACAGCATACATTATTACCTCGTGTTTCTGTGGGTCAGGAATTCAAGCATGGCTTAGTAGGGTCCTCCAGCTCAGAGTCTTTCAAAAGGTTACAATCAAGTGGTCAGCCAGAACTGGGGTCACATCTCAAGGTTTGACTGGGGAGTATCTGCTTTCAAGCTCACTTAGGAGGTTGTTGGCAGGGTTCAGTTCTTCCAGGTTTGTTGACAATAGGCTGCTCTCAGTTCCTTGCCATGTGGGCTTCTCCAACATGGCAGTTTGCTTGTTTAGGGCATGCATGCTGAGAGGGCAAGAGAGAGAGAGTCTGCTAGCAAGATGGAAGTTGCACTCTCTTGTAACATAAGTGTGAAATTAACATGCCATAAACTTTGCCACATTCTTTTGGTCAGAAGCAAGTCACTAAATTCAGTCCACACTCAAGGGAAGGGGAATTACATAAGAATGTGAATAACAGGAAACAGAGATTATTGGAGGCCTACTGCAAATATTGACAGCTTTTTGTTGTTTAAGGGAAAATAAAATTAATCCTTTGCCAGTAGACTTTCTAAGTCTATAAGAACAGGGCATTTTTTAAAAAATTTTTTGTGTATTGTTGTATCCTAATGACTAGAAGAATGCCTGAAACATTGCAAATAGCATGAATGAATGAAGTGTTAGAGATATCTTAAAAACTATAGAAGCCCAAACTTTCTGACATGTTCTGATACTGCTTTCTTTTAATGACCTTGTTTTTGACAAATACAATGTCCATACTCATTTAGCTTGTCCTTCCTGCTATATTTCACATTGGCCAATATGCCTCCAGTCCATTGGGTTATAGGATACTGCACCATGATGCCTTTATTCCTATCTATCTCCACCCGTGTTATCTTTGCATTGTCTCATCCTCAACACCAAAAATTTTTCTTTTCTTGGTTCAATTGTCTTATTTTCTTTTGCTTTGCATGCTCTAGATCCCTCATCTTCACTCTAGCTATTATTGCTCCATTACTCCACTTTACTGTAGGATAAGAATTCCTCAAAAGAATTACCTACCTTTGCTTTCTCTAATTTTTCCCCTCTCTTTATCTCCTGACCCATCTCTATTTAGGCTTTTATCCCAAGCCATTCAATCACTAATTGCTCCATATTGTTAAATCCAGCAGTAAATTCTTAGTTCTCTCCCAGATCTACTGATCTAGCTGAACATTTATCTCAATTGATAACTCTTTTTTCGAAACATTTTTCTCATATGGCTACCAGTAAACTACTTTCTCATGGATCTCCAGTTAACTAAATGGCCACTTCTTTTCCATTCGCTTTGCTGGTCCCTCTTCATTGTGGAGCTCAGATCTTAACTTTTTTCTTTCTCTCTATAGTCGTTCCCTAGGATATCTTGTTCTGTGTTATGGCTTTAGATACTATGCTGTTATGCTAACCACTTCTAGATTTCTGTCTCCAGCATGGACCACTGCCTTGAACTCCAGTACTGTATATTGTGGTTTTTTGACTCACATGTCTAATGTATATCTCAAACTTAGCATATCCTAAACAGATCTTGATTTTCCCCAAAACCTGTTCTGCCAATTTCCCCCATTTCACAAGATGCTAATTCTATTCCTCCAAGTGCTTCAGTCAAAACTCTTAAAGTCATCTTTCACTCCTCGTTTCTCTCAAAATAGAAACGTCAACATCAAAGAACCCCATTTACTCTATCTTCAAAATACACCCAGAGTCAGTTCATGTCTCACCAGCCTTCCTCCTATCATCTGTCACCTGATTTATTGAAATAGCCTCCCTAAAGGACTTCCTGCTTTCACCTTTCTCTCCACCGTTTATTTCCAACACAACAGCCAGAGTGATCTTGTTAAAATGTAAATTAGATTATGTTCCTTATCTCAGTCAGTTCAGCGCTGTAACAGTATACCACAGACAGGGTGGCTTATAAACAACAGAAATTTATTTCTCACAGTTGTGAGGCTTGAAGTCCAAGATCAGAGTTCCAGCATGGTCAGGTTCTGGGGAAGGCCCTCTTCTGGGTTGCAGACTGAAGACTGCTGACGTCTTATATTTTCACATGGCAGAAAGAGAGCAAGAGAGCTCTCTGTGGTCCCCTTTAAAAAGGTACTAATCCCTTTCATGAGAGCTCCAGAGCCTAATTACCTCTCAAAGGCCCCAGTTTTGAATACCATCACCTTGGGGGTTAGGATTTCAACATATGAATTTTAGGGGGACATAAACATTTAGTCTATAACATCACTCCTTGACTCAAATCCTCCCTGGCTTCTAGTCTACCCCAGGTAAAAGCTGAAAAATGTCCAGCAGTTCACCAAGCCCTAGAGTTCCCAGCTACCTCTCTGATCTCACCTTCCCCTTTCTTCTCCTGGCTCATTTTACTCCAACCAAGCTGATATCCTTACTTCCTCCATAGGGCCGTTCCACCTGCCTCTTCCTCTGCCTGTTACAAAATCATTTATTTGGTTCCCGGAAATTTGTACATCTCATTTGTTCATTTGCTTCACATCTCTGTTCTAATATCACCGTTTTTGGATAGGTCTTCCCTAATCCCTCTTACAAAACAAATGAACAAACAAGAAACTCCACCATTTCCGTCCACACTCCTCTCTTACCTAATGTGCTCTATAGACCTTACAGCCATGTGGCACACTATACAATTTCTTTTTATTTGTTTATCATCCCCCTAGAATGTTAGTTCTGTAAGGGCAAGGACATTGTCTCCTGTGTTTACTACTCTATTCTCATGATTATAAGGATTGCTGGAACATGGTAAAGAGCCATTAACTACATGGTGCATGAATGCATAATGGAAAGTTAATGGCTTTTGGTTTTACTTCCATGCTTATTGTACACATGTCTATACTTGTTTACTTTCCTTTTATCTTATCCTGTGTCTTCAAGTACTAATTAGTCATTTGTTCTAGGATGTCTCAGTGTCATCACAGACATGAAATCTTCCAAATTGAACCCTTCATCAATGTTTTCTCAAACTGCTTCCCCTGTCCATTGAGCCCATCTTGATTAATAGCAAACATTTATCTAGGCTTAGAACACATTTGGTTTGGATCTTTGATTTTCCCCATGACTCTACCCATAAGTCACCAAATTCTGGAGCAATTTCTTCCCAGTGGTCGTGGTACCCACGTGCTTCTCTGCACACGCACACCCTCGCCCAGGCCTGCAGATGCTCTGATTTCACCTCCCATGGCCCTCTGCTCCTCCACCAAGCCTGGGCAGCAACTCCAGACCAACCTTCTTTAAACAGTACCTTCATCATTTCATTTTCCTTGTCAAAACTTTCAACAGCTTCCAATTTTCTACATCATCAAGTCTATAGACCTCTCTCCTAGCCCCTGATTTATGTTATTTATTATCTACTCCCAAATACATACCCTAGAGCCAGGAATAGTAACATGATTAAGACATGACTCTTACCCTGAAGGAGCTTGGATTTCCTGTAGCAATTATAGTCCCTTCATCCCAGCACATGTTCATATGTTGTTTTGTGTTGTTCACTCTTATTTCATGGGTAATAGACTTGTTCCTTGGCTCAGCTGTAAATGCCTTGAAGTTAGAGGCCATGACTTGTATTTTCTTTATTATATTGTACTTCCACTTATATTGCTTTTGGCACTAGTGCTTGCTCAGGAAAGACATGTTTGTCACTTGATGTAATAATAAGATATGAAAGATTTATTAAAATCATGTTGTTGATTGCAGATATTAATAAATATGTGCCTGCTCTTCCTAGTGTAAGCTGATTTTACAATATAGCTTGATACAAAAATATCTTGTTTTGAAAATTAATTACATGAATCTCAACTTAGCATTTTCTCTGGGCAGTATTTCTCTGATTCCTCAAATTTGAATTAAGCAGCCTTTCTTTGATCCATCTCCCAATAGCAGCTTGGTCTTGCCTCTATCCCAGCACCATCACACTAAAATTACCTATTTCCTTTTCTATCTCCCTTATTCAGCTTTAAGCTATTTGAAGGGAGGGCTATACCTTATTCATTGTTTTATTATTAGGACTTCATATGAAGCCGGGCACACTGAAGCTGTCCAACAAATAAGGAAATCAATACTTAATTTGTTCTATAATTGAATTTTGCATAAATTTGGATTACGCAGCAAATAAAGCACATACACGTAATTATAAAGAGCTGAAATTCATAAAAACAGCACATGCGAAGTTTGCTCTTAAGTATTTGATGAAATATGGGAAAAGTTAGACTGAAAATGGGGCTAGGTGAATGTCTGCATTTGAGTGTCTATGTGTCTACATAAATATATATGAACTATATTTGAACAATGTCTTAAGGTGTCCCAATTTTTTGCAAAAAATATAATTTTGAACTTTTAAAATTCACATTATGGTTATTATTTAAATGTAAGTAATAACGATTTTGTAATTTTTAATTGTGTACCTGCTATGCCAATTAGCAGAGACTAACAGCAGAGGAATCATTACAATATTCAAAAATAGTTTTCTTAATTTACCTTGCTAACATCAAGGTTTCTTGTTGATTGACTGGCATATAGTAGGCCGTCTAGACTCTGCAGCCTCAATTCTAAATAAATGCAACTCATTTTGAATATCCCAAATTATAGTTTATTAATAGCTAATAGATCCACATGTTCAATATTCTATTCTAGCCCAGATAATCTTGGAAAGGTGACAGTGGGAAGTACTGCTAAACAGAAGCAAAAACAATAATTTTTTAAGTTCTTTAGGTTGCAATTTCTCTAAATATCTCTGCATATGTGTATACTTCTCTGTCCCCCCTTCCTCTTTCTCTCTCTCTCTGTCTCTCTCTGTCTCTCTCTGTCTCTCTCTCTCTCTCTCTCTCTCTCTCTTTTGCTCATGCACACACACACGGACACTTGTTCTATAAACTTTTGGAACTACCAATCAATTTACTTCCTAGTCCCAACTTGGGGGTCCCTGGATGTTCTCTATCAGTACTAATCTTGCTGAGTATTGTGAATACAGGTAATATTCAACTTTTATCCATCAATCTCTACTTGTATTGAATTTGTTATTTATTGCTATTTTAAAGACAAAAATGCTATCTTTGCCCCAAACTTTTATTTATGAATTATCCATTATGATGAGCAATGCCAAATAATCACCTATTCCCCTAAACAACAAATCTGATTAACAGTAGACTGCCTATTATTGGTCACACCAAAACAAATTATTTTCCAGCATGTATAAAGTTTTCTTTACATTTGACTAATCTTATTTTTTTTCTTACCTAGACTCATAAACTTTTCCCACAACTCTGGCATGTTCCTTAATTTCATGTCTTCAACTCATCTTACTCTGCCATGCCTCAGTGTTGTTTCTAGAATCATCCACAGTAGTTTGCCTTGGCAGTACCTACCAGGATGAGCTATCATACATGGAATAATACACACTGAAACACTTTAGAAAATTAATAAAATCCTTTAAGTTGGTGTTATTATTCATAATTTCTACCATATGGATCCTCAAGCTTATATATTCCAAAACATTGTGCTATATAAATCTCATTTCTTTTATTGATCGTATTCAGAGACTTCTGCTGAACGTTCTCCAAAAATCACGACAGACCTTGGCTTTAGGCAAAACTTGTCCAAGTATCCTACTAACTCCACCCTTTTGGAGGAAAATGATTCACTTTATGAAACGGAGTCTGCCATGTGGATGGGCTAGGAGACACTAACACCGTTTGGGAGCCATGCTTCGTCTCTTAATGTTCCCTTTAATAAAGTAGATTGTGATCAACGTGGGTCAACAGAAGAACTATGCATTTCTTTCGAATATTGGTCAAAATACATTCCTAATTTGAGTCTAAAATCTCATGGTGGAAACTACCCCATTCACTGACAGGTGATATTATTTGTGCCTTATGTATGCAAGTCCACAGACTTTCAGTGGAAAATACTGAAATCATTTCCTGAGAATCAGTGTGGTTGCTTAATAACTGCTATAATGTGGCAACAATTTTAAACACAAAACATCAAATACCCGAATATACATTTGTTTCCTGATCTTGTTTATTCCATATTATAACTGTTTAGGAGACCTAATTATTTTCAGGGCACTTTCCCTTTTCCCCCTGAAGAAACAGTCAAGAAAAATAATGCTGTATATAACCTGTTAAATCTTTATCTTCTTTATTTTTATCAACAGAGTATAAAACATGTCTACGGATAACCCTGCAGGAGTCAAAAGCCTGTGGCAGGTTTTAGAGAATCATCTGCTACCTCCTGAGCTAGGAGGATTTTGAGGACAGAGCTCAGGAAGTTGCCATGGCTTGGGGGCAAAGCAGGCTTTTGCAGATAAACCTTAAGTCACAGATTCTACCTTATGGAGCCAGATATCATTTTGTGGATTAATTAATACTTGCAAAGGCGTTGAGCATGAAAGACATTGTGATAATATAGTGTTTTCTTATTTTGAAACAAAGGACAGCCACTTTGGGGGAATAATTCTATTGATCAAGCTGGGCTTTGCTTAAATTGCAAAAAAAAATTTAAACATTTTTTACTCTTTCAAAATTCTAGTGGTAAGACAAAGTTAGGTTTTTTAAGATATTCTCCCAGATCTTCAAGCTATTAATAATAAGTTATATAATAATATTGTTATATAATTTAGTCATGCTAATAGAAACGATCTCCAGGTTTTCATTGTTTCATGTGCCCTTCCTTTTCTCTAGTAGGAGCATGTTTATTAATTCAAGTATGTGTTGAGGCCATCCCTGTGCAAGGTACCGTGCTAGGCTTGCAATGATGTGCTAACTAGCCATGTCCTTTTCTCGAGGAGCTTTCAGTCTGTGGATGAATGAAAGTATTAAACAAGTAAAGAAAGGCATAATTCTATGAATGCAAATTATAAAAGGTGCTATGATGCAAGAAAAGCAAGTTTCTATGAGAGGGGGTTCTCCCTATGTGGGATAAAATAGTCATAACAGCACTCTTTGGAAGGGGCAGTTACATTGAGATTTGCAGGATGGATAGAGTTTGCCAAGCAAAGAATTGGAAGAAAGATAAATGTTGCAAGCAGAAGGAACAGCAAGTGCAGGGGTCAAAGTTGTTACATTTGAAAAACTTCAAGTACACTCTGTCAGCTAGATTATCATGAACAAGGCAAATGAGTCGAGGGTTGTGGGGAGACAGAGTCGGTGCTTAAATCTTGAAGGACCTTGAGGTGATGGTAAGAAGTTCAGAAGCTGCTGAAACACAAAAACAAGTTGTAATACTTCTCCCATCCAGGCCCACATTTGAAATTCATTTAACTCTAGAGTAGAGAGAGAGAACACACACAGCAACTGCAAAGGCTATTGACATTGAGCAATCCTTTCTTCCCTAGACTGAAATTAGGTTATAACACAGCAATTGAATTACACTAATAAGTTGTCCAGACAGTAACCGGGAAGGCCATTCTCACTGAAGTCCAATGACAGGCAATGAATGAGTAACATATTTAAATCAAAGACACAAAGAAATAGAATTCAGGGAAGAAGAAGAGAGAAACTGAGGGGGAGGAAGAAGAAGTGAGATACAGGAAAAGCCTCTGGAAGACTGAAGAAAGATCTTGAGATACGAAAAGGTGCCTTCATCAGCTTGTTTTCCAAACAGAACCTGGATTTCTTGGTGGTGACCAAATGAAACACACTGGTTGCAAGATGAAAGGTTCAGGAAAAAGGCTTACGGGGATTCTTAAACACCAAATAGTATAATAGCATTTTCAAGATGACATTTTAATGAGTCAGGGGTAAATAAATCAGAGACATGCGGATAAAATTTCCCTTGAAATACACAGGGGTTTAGTATGATGGGGAAAGGCACTTGGCAAAGCATAACGTTTATTTTGCCAAACCCAATATTTGAAAAATGGTTGAAGACAATTCAGCGAAATCCCATGTTCCTTCTGAGTGAGAGAAAGTTTAAGAGAGGCAGAAAATCCATGAAAGGATGGGCTAAATAAATACACTAAAGGGTATAAATAAGTTTCAATTGAGCAAACCACGCTCAACCTAATTCTGAGATCTGAAATCAAGACCAGCTTATCAAGAATTTTTTTAAGTATTCTTGGTTGCCCCTTTATGGGCACCGCTCAAATATTACATAGAATCATTTTTCCTTGCTTTTCTTTTACTCTCCTTTTCAGGTATTCATTGTATCCAACTTGAGAATTTTGGCTTACCACTTTTTAAAAGTATGCATATGCAGTAAATTATGTATTTACATTAGGTACAAACATCATGTTGCACTTCTAAAAGCATCATATTGCATTCTTGAGCTACATGTAAGGTAAAATTAAGCATTTAGCCAATTTTAAAAACATTATTAGCACTTTATATGATGTACAGATAAGCTAGAGTGTTAAGGTGATTTTTTTTACTGCTTTTGATTCTGTTCTTAATGGATTGTGCCCATTGTAAGTCCACATACATGGTCAGCAAATATAACAAGAAAGGCAGAGCCAGCATAGAAATAACTGGATACTGAGAAGAAAACGTAGGCAACGAATCCCAAGGAGGAAAAGGGTACACTCTCAAGGCAATGTCAAGAAAAGAAAAGCAATAGAAAGAAGAAAGACAGAAATAGCTATTTCTGTGGGTAGTGGAGAAGTAAAAAAGAGATTTAAGAAGGAAAAAGAAGCATCATTGGGGGTAAAATGATATAACCAAATGTGTCCTCATTCTGTGCTTTTTAATAGAAACCATTGAAACAAACGAGATTACCAGCAAAGTACTGTGATCTATTAAAAGTTTAGAAAAAGTATAGCAGCTGCCTCACTATTAAATAGGAAAATAATTAAATGCTAAATATGTTTGATAATTATAGTGGCCCAGGGTTGTGGTTATGGAAGAATGATGCAAAGTTCTTTCAGATGAAGGTCAGTCAGTCAAACAGACGGTTTCACAGGGTGACGCTACTTCAAAGGGATCACCCCAGTTTAGGGCTGGGTCCTATCTCAGCTTTGTGGATCCAGAAAAATCATATTTATTAATATTATTAATGTTTACAGAGATGATAATCCCTTGCAACTGTCTCACAGTATATAACGGGGAATATCCTGATGCTGACTATTTAAGTCACCTGCTTTCTACATCAGAGGACCTAGGAAGCTGAATTAGGAGTCAGATGGTTGCCAATGAACACAGAATCAGAACAAAGGAGAAGAGCGCAATAACTTAAATGTATCAGCAGAGCAAATATTATGAGGCATAAGGGCCATGTGGTTCTGGTGTTAAAAGCCAAACCCTTCTCATCAAAATCTGGTGAAAGTCTCAGACTAAGTTTATTTCCATTTATAAACATGTATTTTAACAGACCTCTTTGGGGGACTGGTGCAGATGAAAACCTATTGTTTGCAATTGCGTCTGAGAACAACATAAAGCCTTCACATAAAAAATTGCAGTGTCTATACATACGGTTAACAGGCTGGTCTTTCTGCCATGATTGTTACCATTAATCAAAGATTGTCTTCTGTGCCCCTGTCTTTTCTGTCGCCTCCAACGTAGGCTGATAAACAGGTGCTATCTGGGTATCCCACTGCCATTCGTTCTTCTCATCTGTATCTCAGCACAGATGTGTCTGCCTGAGCACTTCCTCAATGCTGGCAGACTGGCTGGCATCCAATCTGAACAAATTGCTGATCTTTCCAGCCATTTAATGTTAAGTAGGGCTTCGAAGGGACATTGGACAAATAGCTCAAGAAGCCAGATTTAGCATCTCAAGATGGGCTGACATTTCTTAAGTATACATAGTTTCGAAAGCACTATGGCTTTAAAGAACTTCAATTTGGCCTAGAATTTGGCATGCAGAATCTTAAATTTAGACCTAAAGCTGTATGTAATTTTGTAAATTACTAGAGACAAGACCATCTGAGCCCTAGGTGACCAGGATGCTCAACTGTAATTTATACATCATTGCCTCTTCAAACCATGGGATTAACATCAAGTAGGAATAATTAGAGTTATTAATAAGGTACCATACATAAACCCCCAAGCAAAACACATAGTAATCTTCTGCTTGCCTTAATACTTCTTTCAGCTCACTATGAGTATCCCAGAAAAACATATTCCTGGTGCATGGAACATGGTAACATATTTCGAAGTATGATGGCAAAGAATAGTAGAGTGGTTAACTCTACCTCCTGGAAGCTTTGCTTGCCAGCATGGGATCTAAAACAATGCAGTGCTTTCAATGTAGGAAGCATAATTGGAGTTTCGTATTCCAGGCTAAAAGATAGCCTGAGTCTCTGAGATGGCTGAAGGGGAGTATGGTACTCAGTTCCAAAAAATGAAGAACAGGAGTATCCTGAATGTGAGCTCACAGGAGTTTAAGCCTCAATAGAATTAAAATTGTCCTATTAATCTTTGCAGTACCATTGTGAACAAAGTAGCTGGCCTTTAGGGCTAAAGGGTGTTACTAATTAAAAATTTGTTGAAAGAATGAATGAGCATACATCCGGTATGAGACAATGGAGAGAAAGAACAACTGATCTCAGAAGTGACAATGTATGCACAATAGTAGGATACAGATCCAATACATGTAGCAATGTGTATGTGGACATATGTAGGCATGTAAAAATATGTATGATAGTAATAAATTATAGGTAAGTGTATATAGCAGAAGGATATTGGCTTCTTCTAATGATCTGGAAGGCAGCTTGGACATTGGAAGATGATACAGGAGAAGAAAACTAACTTGCTATTCAGTTCTTCTTTCTTATCATTTCCCAGGACCTCTGTGTGGTCATTCCTGGAAACTCTATTACATTGACACAAGACCATGGAAACCGGGTCAGCCATTGATGGCAATGATGTCACATTTATTGAGTACTAAAGTGAAAAATCTAGCCCTTGGCCTCAATCTCAGGTGTCCTGGGAAAAGTCCAGCAGCATCTGGGAGAACATTACTTATGTATTCAAGGGGAGAGGATTTAATGGCATGTATCACAACCCTGTTTATGTTGATTTCTCCCTGTAAGAATACTAGCTTTTGTCTTTCACATTTCCCTTCTCCTTTTAGAGAAATTTTCATCAATAATACATTTCTGTGGGTACCAAATGTCCACTTAGAGGTCTTTTAATGAATATTTTTGAAAAAAAGGGCAACACTTTTAGCTGAGAATGCATGCATTAATTTTTATGAAGGGTTAACGGATTTTGTAGCTTTTTGGTAGATAAATGCCAGGTTTTTTTGGTAACTATTTTGTTTTTATCAGAAGAAAGCTTAAATAAAACAATAAATTTTGTGTATGGTTACACAACAAAATTTCTCAATACGAATTCCTGAAGAAAGGGACCTCCTCTGTGGTGCTAATTCTATTGAAAACATCTTTCTTCCAAACACTTACACAAACCAGTGATGCCCCAGAGTTAAACACTAAATTTATTGTATGGTTTTGGGGGCTAGACAAACAAAATTCCCTGGCATCAAGAAAAAGGGACAGTATATATAGACTAAAAGGTGGAAAAAGCAAAAGATATATCCAAATGGAACAAAAGGCACCATTGAATATTGAAACCATGGCTCTAAAAATTATCCAAGAAAGCTTCTTTAGACTCTTTTAAATTTGTGGAGAACATGCTGAAGTAAAAGAAATTTCCTAGAAATGTAGATAAGTAAAAAATACTTTGCTCTGATTGTTATGATTCATCATCATTATCTTTATCATTATTGATTCAGTCAAAATGTATCCATCAAATATATTTTGAAAACTGTATGCTGTGTTTTGTATTAGGGATATAACAATGAACAAGGCAGAAAAGATCTCACCTATATCAGAGTATTGTAAATAGGCAATTCTTTAACTGAGATTTTAGGGTTTTAGAACATTTCATTTACCCCCAAATATCTCTCCTTTCACTTGTCATGCTGCAGATGAATTTTTTTGGATTGCCCAGTTTCCTATAAAGATTTAAATAAACATTTAAATATCCATTAATTCATTCATTTGCTCATCTGTTCAAACAATTTTATTATTGTGTCTATTGATGCCAGCAAGTACTCCGGGAGCTGGGAATCCAGGTGTGAAAGGTGTAATCCTTTGTCTTTAATGTGCTCACAGCACAGTTGCAGGCAAAGCAAATAAGAAAATTACAACATGATCCAATAAGTGCTCTCGCTGCGATAATGGCAGAATGAAAATGGAGATTCAGGACAGGGTGTGTAAAAGAGATGGTTGAAAAACCACGGAAAGACCCTCTAGTAAAAGACATACAAATGGAATTTTAAAGTAGATTTAAAGTAGGTTTAGTATATTTAGGAGTTTGTGCAATGAAGCCATGGTCAAAGTGGAGTATTACAGTCAGAGGGAAAGCATATTTGGTGGCACTGAAGGAGTACAGTCCTCTGCTACTGGGCAAATGAAGAAAAAGAGTGAGGGTCGAAATAGGGTGCTAAGAAATTGAACCATCTCTGCCCTCACATGCCACAGCCTGTCTGTAGCCTGCACTCCATATTTTACCCTTACTGAATTGCCAACACTCTTTTTCTCCATCTGCCTATATCAGAGGACCAACTGATCTTCGACAAAGCAGACAAAAACGTATACTGGGGAAAGGATGCCCTATTCAACAAATGGTGCTGGGAAAATTGGATAGCCACGTGCAAAAGAATAAAACAGGACCTCTGTCTTTCACTGTATGTAAGACTGATTTAAAGACTTAAATATAAGGCATGACACCATAAGAATTCTAGAAGAAAACATAGGAAAAACTCTTCTAGACATAGGGCTAGGTGAAGAATTAATGACTAAGACCCTAAAGGCAAATACAGCAACAACAAAAATAAATGAATGGGACTTAAATTAAAAGACTTCCTCACAGCGAAGGAAATAATCAACAGGACAAATAGACAACCTACAGAATGGGAGAAAATATTTACAAACTATACATCTGACAAGGACTAATATCCAGAATCTACAAAGAATTCAAACAAATCATCAAGGAAAAAAAAAACAAAAAACACCAAACAACCCCATCAAAGAGCCGCCAAAAGACAAGAACAGAAACTTTTCAAAAGAAGAGAAACAAATAGCCAAGAAACATCTGAAAAAAATGGTTCACATTACTAATCATTAGGGAAATACAAATTAAAACCACAATGAGATACCACCTTACCTGTCAGAAAGGCCATTAGTGAAAAGTGAAAACAACACATACTGGCATGGATGCACTGAAAAGCAAACACTTACACACCATTGGTGGGAATGTACATTAGTACATCTAGGGAAGACAGTATAGAGATTACTCAAAGAGCTAAAAATTGACCTACCATTTAATCCAGCAACCCCCTACTGGGTATCTACCCAAAGGAAAAGAAGTCATTTTATCAAAAATTCACTTGCACTCAAATGGTTATTCCATCACAATTCACAACTGCAAAGATATGGAATCAACTTAAGTGCCCATTAGTTCTCACACACACACACACACACACACACACACAGACACACACACATACACAGACACACACACATTTCGTGGAATATAATTTTTACACGGACTGGGGAGTGGAGGAGAGACGGTTTGGGGATGATTCAATGCATTAAATTTATTCTGCACTTTATTTCCATTATTATTACATTATAATATATAATGAAATAATTATACAACTCACCACAATGCAGAATCTAATGCCACCACTGATCTGATAGGAGGTAGAGCTCAGGTGGTCATGTGAGCAGCTGTAAATACAAACGAAGCTTCGCTGGCTCACCCGCCACTCACCTTGTGCTGTGTGGTCCAGTTCCTGACAGGCCACAGACCGATACCAGTCATGGAGTACTACTCAGCCGTAAGAAGGAATGAAATAATGTCTTTCACAGCAAGTTGGATGTAACTGGAAACCATTACCCTAAGTGAAGTATCTCAGGAATGGAAAAACAAATGCCACATATTCTCACTAATATGTGAGAGCTAAATAATGGGTACACATGAGACACACAGGACATTGGAAACTAAGAGGGGGAGGGGAGAGAGGGAGGGTTAAAAACTTACCTCTTGAGTACAATGAACCCGGCCTTGGTGACGGGCACACTGTAAGTCCTAACTCTTCAGCATTACGCATTGTATTCACGTAACAAAAACATTTGTATCCCCTTAATATTTTGAAATTTTAAAAAAGCCCAGTGATTTTGCTGGAGTGTTGGAGAAAATCTTATAAAATAATTCTAAATTTTATCTGCATAAAAATAATTAATTTTGAAAAAGTAAAGGAGAGGTATTTGCTCTCTCTGATAGTAAAACATATTAGAAAGTTCCATTTGGTATTGTATAATATAATCCTTTCATGTCAATAAAACATATAGATGTACATATGCGTGTATATATATAGATGGTGTATGCATAAAGAGTTTACCAAAGGAAAAAGAAAGAAATTGAAACACCTAGTATAGACTTTGCTGGGAATCAGCACATTACAATTTGCATTGTGCAATTATTTTGCCTAGAACTCCACAGACAACTCTGTGGGCTTATAATGAATTACTGAATTTCCTTTAAGAAACTTGCAGTTGTATTAGCAACTAAAGCCAGTACAGTATAGCATAGTAAAGAAGCAATCCCACATCATGGAAGAAGACAGTGAGATAGCACTACTACAGTGTCTCTTGGAAACAGACCGAAACACATGAAATGTTGCTGTTTTAAATGTCCTTCCATGATTCAACTGGCTAAATTACCTGGTTCCATTGAATTCTTCCCCCTCCCACTCCTACCTCCGGCCTCAGCAGGTACATGGGGAAGTTAAAAAAGAAGAACTTTTCCAAGGACAATCAGTAAAATTAAGGAAGGCATTAAATTTGTCTTTGTTTTACCACTTTCAATCAATATTTTAAGCTAGTGACTTCAATGCCCAGAAAGAAAAGTGAGTAAAGGTGTATTGCTATCTAACAAATCCTTCACATTCTTTGTCACAGTATGTCTTTCAACAGCTTGTAATGATTATGATCTTGCAGGCACTTCCCATAAGCTATCTATGCATTATTAATAAAGTTCGATAACTGGAAACTTCCATCACTGCAATGATTCTTGAAAAGCATAGATTCATTCAAACCAACAATGCATAGGAGTTTGTCACAGTTTTAACATATGCATTCTTCTTACAGATGGTTGAAAAAGAAGGTTATCTTCAAAAAGCTAAAATTGCAGATGGAGGAAAGAAGCTAAGGTAATAAAAATTTCTTTAACCCACTTTCATATAACTATGCTACTTTCCTCAACTTGTGTGACTGCTGTTGTTTGGGAAGCAAGGCCCTATGGTACCAGACTGGAATTCCTCTGCTACCACTACAATCAACATTATTTTAATATAGTTGTAGTTTTCAAAGAAAGGCACTACATTCTATATTGCTGCACAGAACATACATAAATGAAATGCATCTTGTCCTCCTGGGGTATGAGATCTTTAAAAATATGAAAAGAAATAAGGTGATGAATCTTGATTTCTAGGATTAATAGATTTGAGGATGAATGGACTCATTTGCATTATATAAAAATGTCCCGTCCAGGCACAGTGGCACACACCTGTAATCCTAGCACTTTGGGAGGCTGAAGTGGGAGGATTACTTGAAGTCAGGAGTTCAAGACCAGCCTTAGCAAGACTGAGACCCCATCTCTACAAAAAAAAAAAAAAAAAAATAGGAAAATAAGCTGAGCATGGGGGTGTGCACCTAAAGTTTCAGCTACTTTGGAGGCTGAGATAGGAGGGTCACTTGAGCCAAGAGTTTGAGGCTGCAGTGAGCTATGAGCTATAATGAGGCCACTGTATTCCAGCCTCTGCAACATAGCAAGACTCTGTCTCAAAAAAAAAAAGAAAAAAAGAAAAAAATTCCCTACAATACATTGGGAGAATAATTTTTTAAAGGATGGAGGATTTGAACTATGTTTGTAGCTTAAAATAGAAATGGAGAAAATAAAAGAAATAAAATCATGAACACAGGTGAGGGGAAATTTGAAAAGGGAATAAACTGTTCAGACAACAAAAAACCTTGAAGAAAAAATTAGATTATGTTGATTGGAGGGTTGAGAAAGACGCTTGTCACATTGTATATATGGAATACTTAGAGGTAATCATTTCCATTTTAGAATTTTTGCTATTTCTGACATTGGTCCTATAACATATTTAGCTTTGTGTTAGGTGATATGCAAGCTACAAAGTATGTAGCAAATGCTCACACTGGGACATGAAGCATTTACTCATTACTGTTTCACTAACAGTTAAAAACATATAGGATAACTGTACTAATTAGCTACACAATGGCACACCTGTTTGTTGTATAATGCAATTCATTAGAGTTGCACCACAGTGACACTCTGGCTAGCGCTAGAGAATAAAGTCTGCTTTGGTTTGATAGCTAGGATGGATTATTTATATATTTCTTCAAAAGAAAATTGGGGGGATCATCCATAATTCCACTACTTAAAATAGCTCTTTTAATTTTAAATAACAAGCTCTGTCTTCTGCCCGTGTTGTCTTATTCTGGGATAGTGAACAGGGCCTTGAATCTTCTCTTGGACTGTTCTGCAGTGGCTCTGCAGCCGGCCTCCCTTGCAGGGTCCAGGAGACAGCTGCGCAGGAGACAAGATCAAGTGCAAGGCTGCTTTAAAGTATTCGTATTCCACTGATGAGTATTGGAGTGGAGCATCACTTCATCTACTTAGAGTCATTCAGATTCCGCATTCTGAGAACTGCCTGCTTATAAACCTTGACTATTTTCTATTGAGTTTCTTGCCTTTTTTTTTTTTGATAATTTGAGGGAACTCCTAATATATTTGAGATAATACTTCATCAAAGTTGGATGGTGGAAATATCTCCTACAGGTTTGTGGGGTTTGTTTTGTCTTTATTGTAAATACTTTACATATTGAATATTGAATGTATAGTCAACATGATTAATAACACCCTACCCCACCATGTTGATGGACTATAATATACCAAATCATTTCTACTCTCCCTTTTTTTTTTGACAAATTTATTGAAGTATAATTTACATTCCATGCCATTACTCCATTTTAAGTGAACAATTAAATGATTTTTAGTAAATTTACCAAGTTGTACAGCTATTCGCATAAATCAGTTTTAGAGGATTTCCTTCCTCCTATTGAGACCCCTAATTCCCATCCCCAACTACATTTCAAGCATGCCCCTCCCCTCCACAGTGCTCACCGCATCCCTCAGATGTGGGTGTACCCCCCATCCCCCAAATCCCTGGTGGACACCACCACCATTTGAGCACTGTAGTGTTAATCAGTCAGTACCAATTTGATGGCAAATACATGGGGAGCCCATTCTTCTGGTCTTGTGTCACCTCACTTCAAATAATGGGCTCGAGCTCAGTCTCCTTCATTCTTAGTTCCAGTGTTTCCATCAGAGATTCTTTCTTTAGTTCATTATTCTCCAAAATTTTTTCAAACCTATTTCTTGACTAGGTTGATTTGGAATCCCAAACGACTAACACATTAAGGCTCCTTCTCAAAAGCCCTTAGCCCTAGACCCCACTGAGCAGGAGTTCTGGGAATGTTGACTTACCTGTGGCATGTTCCTGTAGACCTACATCAAAGGCAAGTTTATCTGTCTGGGATCTTGATGTAGTCAAACATGTTAGATACTGTAAAAGAAGAACAGATGCTAGTGAAGTCACACTCTTCCACTGGCTCTTCGTATCTCACCACTAGTTAGTTTCCAGTTAATTTCAACAATGAGCTACTCTGAAAAGAGTTCATTTATCTTATTACAAAGTTAATTGGTACAATGCTTTAAGGAAATACTTTTATAATACATTTCAAACCTCAAAGATATTCTTTATGATGACCCAGTGATTTAACTATAGAATTCTATGTTTTAGAAATGAATTTGAAACATTAAACATGCCTTAGTTCAAAGATACTCTGAAGAACTTTTAAATTAGAAATAATATAAATGGAACATAAATGACCAGCAATAATGGAAAGGCTAGATAAGCTTTGATATTTCTATTTTATGGAATACTATGTTAATAAGAGTATTTATCAAGATTGTATAATACCATGGAGCATTATTTATAATACATCGAACTAAAAAGTAATATATAAAACAATACATTTATATAGTTAGCATGTACACAAAAATGTAAATGCCTAGCAACCAGACTAAAAGGAATTACACCAAAATAACAGAAGTTAACTTTAGAAGAGGGGTGGGAGAGGACTTGGATGATTCCATCACTTATATTTATTTTCTGGTTTTCACTCTTTCTATAAGCTTTAAAACTTCTCAAAATAACGTTTATGGGTTTTTTTCTGATTATAAAGACACATGTGCCGGTACTTAAGAATGATTTTTAGAATAACTTATTAAAGTAAAGAACCCCACAGCCTGTTCCCTGTCTCCTTGACTGATGGGCACAGCCATGCATCTTAGAATTAGACGGGGAGGCAGGTGAGCCCTTGGGATGTGCCTTCTGAGCTATACTTCTAGTTTCTGCAAGAGGAAGATGGAAAATCATTGCATTATACAAAGTCATATCTCATAGGCTTTATTTTCAGGGTTATTCTTATAAGGAACTAGCCAGTACAGAGTTTACGTTAACTGTAAGTGGGATTTTTTTTTTTTTAAAGGAAGCCTTCAGGTTTCTACCAGGATGTGAGCCTGAGTTTCAAGATCCTGAGGTTCTGTTTATTCTATTTAGGTGGGAAAAGAGAAGTGTTAGGGTTTTATTTATCCTATGGATAAGTACAAGATTCTGAAACTACCACTTCCCAACTCCAGAGATTGTCAGCGTACAAAGTTTCCCCACTCTTAAAAATGTCCCCATCTCCTACTCAGATACACTTCCACTTGGTCACTGTTTGTCCTCTGTCTTTGCCACGAAGGACTCCAACAGATGAATGTTCAGGCTGAAAAGGTCAGTTTCTTACCAGTGCTCAGGGAAAAAAAAAATACTGCAATAAATAAATTATTTAAGAGGCAGCTGTTGCTCCTGCTACCAGTTTGATAGTTCAAGCTTTGAGATGAACTTTGCATCCTGCTGCAGGTGTAAACGTATGAAAATAGTCTTGAATTAACGTATCAGTTTTCCACTGGGTCTAGAGAAAGACGACAGATCTTCCTTATACTGACAGATTAGGAACTGAGAGTAAACATTATTGGAGTTGGCACATATTAGTTTTGATTGAGATCATAATATTATTCTTCATACTTACTGCAAAAGGGCTGAAGTATATTTATTTAAAACATGGAAATTTTTTCAAGTTACCCTGGGTTATCACCATTCTGATTAATTCTGGTTCTAGATCCCTGATTAGTAATAGAGGATCAGCTTTCTCTGACTACCTTGCCCCTATCTTCCTCCTGCCTCTAGATTAACACAATGCTTCTAAATTCTTCCAGAACTAAAGGCAAGGGTTATCATTCAATTTCTTTTAGGTAGCTAAAAGAGGAGAAATGTCACAAATATCCCATTTTATTTGTTTTTCTTCTATCCTGGTTCTCCTTATATATATTAAAGAGACCAGTTGCTCCTTAGGTCATTTCATCATTCATCAATCCAACAAATATTTACTGAGAATCTAGTATGTCCAGGCACTGCACTTGGCCAGATTAGGTTTAGTGAAATAAAATAAAAAAGACGTGGTTCTCTTCCTCATGAAGTTAGAGGCAGGGCGTCAGACATTAAGCAAACACAAACAGACAATTGCAACTTGAGGTAGGTGATGTGAAGGAAATGCTAAGACGGTAATGTGCTATAATTAGTTACATTCCAATTGCTCCTGCTGTTTCCTTGGAATTGATGGTTTCTCCCGTATTCCCTGCCCCCACCCCTTCATTTTTCCCTCCTCCTTGAATGCTGAAAGCGGACCCCAGATGTGCTTACCATTCCGCTGAAGGAGTGCCTCAGGAGGATTGCATGTCCATAAAGCAGGGTCCTGTGGCCACCCCCTTGCGCTGCCTGTGGGGATGAGAAGGAAGGATGTCAGCATCGGCCAGCTCTGGCTTCCCTGAGAGCAAAGCAGCACGAGAATTCTGGGAGACAGACTACCCGGAAAACACCCACCGCAAAGCTCCCAAGGAATTCATTCTAGAAGCAAGTGCCGGCCTGCGGGCGGAAGGAGACTCGTGATCACAGCCATGCAACATCCTTGGGAGAGAGGGTGCGTGGGGCCAAGTCTCCGCTCAGAGATAGTCCTGCCCAGGATCAGCAGAAACCCAGAGCTGCTCTACCAGGCAAGCATGGAAATGAGACAGGTACCGCTTACCTTCCTTTGAAACTTCTCAGAAGCGTTGAGAGAGAGAGAAACAAATGTAATGTAGCTACAGCCTAGCGACAGAAAGGCAATGCGGTGGGCAGACATACGGTCACGTCCTGTGCCGTGCAATCTTTCCCTCCAAGGCATGCGTGCCTTCTGCCCACTCCCCAAACCAGGTCCTTTCTACACAGATCTCACTAAAGAGAGTGGCCTCTGAAATCCAGGGCTTTAAAAGGGCAACCGATTATGCAGAAATAGATCCTTCAGTGGAAAGACCATCTAGTACCTTTTCTGCCACACCAGGCAGCTCTCTGGCTATTTGCTCAGGGGCTGCCCAAACAGCGGGAGGGGGAGGCGCGAGAGGAAGACAAGGCCCAACATGAAGCTGCTTGTGTCTTTTCTTACTTCTCCCCTTAATCCGATTCACATATTACTACACTGAACTGAAGACGACATGATATAAGATAGCACTATAATTTATTCTAGTCAGAGGTGAGTAGGTAGCATGGAAAAAATCTACAGAACATTCTAGAATTTTTTGGCATCAACATTTCCAACCTCTTACCTAAGTCTCTCCTCATCATGCTAACTTATTTTCAGAGACAGTCAACATTTTTTGATCACACCCTCCTTTCAGGAGAAAATATTTGAGCATAGGTTCACCCCTCCCCAAACATGCGTAAAAAGAGAATCCAAAACTTGAGACAAAAATTAATTATGAAGAGAAATTCTAGCATTTTCCTTCTATACAGCCCATTTTATCCAGAGCTACAGACCAGCAGACCAAGGGCTGGCTTGCGGTTCTGCCCGTCTCCTGTGTCCACCTCCAACCCCAGCAGCGAGCGGTGTGGAGGAAGGGGAGATTGGGGGTGTGGAGGCTAAGGCCCTGAGTAATGCTATTTCGACTCTGTTTGGATTAACAGAATCACTCTTGTCAAAGAGATGGTTTTTCATGTCATACAACAAGCCTAAAGAAAAGAAAAAAGATAAAAGTGGTATCATGTTCAAAAATAGCTGGTAACTAAATATAAATGCGACTGTGCTTTTTTCCCACAGCTAGAGAGATATTTAAGTCTTCTCCAGGCTTTGATACTACACAGGAATTACAATGCTCTCCATAGTATTTCCAAATTTCTTGAAATAATTTGCACTAACTTTAGTTTCTGTATTTACAAACGTGTCAACAGCTTACGTTAAAATTAGACATACTAAATAATTTTTACATCTTGTCAATCTAACCAAAATTGGCCCTATCCACTTGTGTTATTACAAGTTGATTGATGGTTCCCAATGGCTTAATCGTGGGTCTATGCTCCCAAACCGGTCCTATGTCTCACAATGAGCTGCTGACTAATCATATCCCCCTCTGTTAACCATGGGCCACACCTTCCTCCAATTCTTCTTTGTTCCTATCAACTCTGTAATGATAAGTAGCAAAGAGTCAAAAGTTGCTGACCCCAAAAAGTGGCATGGAGCAACTTGTGCTTCTCTTCTCTGGCACTGCTGGAATCATCTCTGGACCCTCACGTCCCTTACTGATGTGCCAACAGAAAAGCAGAGTGACTGAAGTACCCTCCCCCCCAGGAATGGGAAGTCACTGTGCAGAACCCCAGAGCCTTCACCTCTCAAATCCTCCCTTCTCCAGGGCGGTGGTTCTTAGAGGCTCGCCCAGACTCCACTCCACACTGTCTGCTTCAGCTGGCCTGTTGTGTGGCCTGGGAATCTGCCTTTCTAACATGTTCCTGGTGACACTGATGCTGCTGGTGCAGGGCCCATGTTTTGAGAACCACTGCTTCAAGACATCAAGTCTCAGTGCTAGAAGACAGAGCAGCTTTTCCTGCAGAACCTTTGATAATCAGCATCATGGTGATCGTCACCCTTGGGTGCACACCATGCATCAAGTGCTTTATGTACCGCCACAGTTCATTCTCAGCAACTCTTCAAGGTGGGAATGATGTCTCTCATTTTTCAAGGAGTATGATGCTCAAAGAAGGTAACTGCAGTACCTTATGTCTCACAGCTGATGTGGAGGTGGTGGTGGTAGGATTTGAACTCAGGGTTAATGTAAGAACCTGAGGTCATTTGGCTCTACTGTTTATAGTATGCTCATTTGGTTACGCTGTGCAAAACCCATGTACAAAGTGCCAATAAGAATAGGATAGGAAGATAACTCCTTAGCTGCCTCACGGAGGTGAACTGATATAGCTGGGAGTTGATGAGCTCTGACCATATGGCAGGCACAGAGCTGTGCCAAGTGTTACACATGAATCATGTTATCTTCTTAGCGCTGCAAAATGACTATAGCAATCAACCCCATTTTACAGTTGTACAAACTGCTCCATTTTACAGTTGTACAAACTGAGGCTTAAAGTGATTAGCTTGCTCAAAGTCATACGGTTTCCAGGTTCAGAGCCAGTATTTAATGATGACAAGGGCACTTAACTACAGCTATGCTGTCTTTCTGTAGTTTGGTAGGAAAGGTAAGATTTGTGAATAAAAATCATGCTACAAATGGAAACGGCATGCCCATTAGAGAGGCAAAGGCAGAGTGTTGGCATAGGCTAGGAGGGTAAAGATGGTGTCACAGAAGAGCTTTATTGAAAGGTGGACCACAGCATGCTGGTAGGACTGTTGAAATGACTGCGCTGTGAGAAAGAGGAACACACTGGGTTGAAGGCCTGGAGGGGGAAAGAACAAAGCGCACATGGGGACTCACAGCCCAGCTGCGGGCCAGCGCCGGGTGGGTGAACGGAACAGCCAGAAACACGGCAGGACGCAAGCGAGGGGCGGTCAGATCACGGAGGGTGGCTAAGACTGGCTGACTCAGTGAGTGGACTCTGTTCCACGGCCAAGGGGAACCTGGAGTAGGTTTTCGAAAGGAGAGTGTCACAATCAAAGCTGGAAGCTTCCCTTTTGGAAGGGAACCCTGCCTGCAAAATGCTGGAAGAAACGGAGCAGTGAATGAAACCCTAGCGGCAGTAAAGATCCTTCTCTCGTCCCGTTTCCGTGAAACAGTGGGAGGGGTGAGCAAACCAGACATCTTGGAGTCATCCTTCACTCCTTTCTTCTCCTTAGACCCCACGGTTACTCCAAAGCACCTTTCAGTGCTACCTTCAAACTGTTCTCCTCTCCCCCTCCTGCTGTCCATCTGGTCCACCCCTGCTGTGGGTGGCACATGTGGCCTTCTAGGGCCTTAAGTGCGGTCTTTTGACCGAATACAAATTTTACAGAACAAATCCTTTAATTAAAAGGGATGAAGCAGAGAAAGATTAAGCTTTTCTTGCCTCCTTTGGTGCTTAAGAAAGAATAATCTTGAAATCAGAAGGCCACAGGTTCCCCACCCGAGTGGCTGGTGCCTCCTAACTGCTCCCCGCTCTGCTCCTCCTTTCAGTCTGAGCTAACACGGCGGCCGGGGCCATCTTTTAAAAACTGCAGGTCACATCACATGACTTTCTTGCTCCACCTCCCCTCTCCACCCCCGTCCATGGCTTCTTGACACACTTAGAGAATAAGTATAAAGCCTTTACTGTGGCCCCTAAGGCCCTGCATCAGGAGTTGGCAAATTTTCTCTCTAAAAGGCCAGATAGCAAATATTTTAGGCTTTGTGGGCCACATATGATCACTGTCATATAGTCCTCTCTCTTTTTTTAAAATTTTAAACATCCTTATCAAAATTGAAAAACCATTCTTAGAGGATTGTACACAAACGGGCTGCAGGCTGGATTTGGCTGGCTGGGTGTAACCTCCCAATTCCTGCCCTGCCCTGACCTGGTTCCCTCCCGCTCTGTAACTTCACCCACCAGCAGCATGCTCCCCTTCCCTGCTTCTGCTCCAGCCATCCTGGTCTTCCTCTGTTTTTTAGATAAGCATGCTCCTGCCACAGGGCCTTTGCACCTGTGCTTCCCTCTGCCTGGAATGCTCCTCCCCCAATTTCTCATGGTTAATTTCCACCCTTTATGCAGTTCTGGACTCAGCGCTCTTGTTAGAGAAGCCTTCTAAAAGAATAATTACCCTTACTTTATCACATTTTTTATCATCTCTCATAGCATTTATTATTTTTGCTATGTATCTACCTTCTCTCCCCCTAGAATATAAGCTCCATGAGTATGCTGTGTCCTCTGCCTTATCAACGTCATTTTTTATCAGTGCCTGGCACATAGGAGGTACACATTAAATATTTCCTGAGTAAATGAACAAATAATTGGAGGAGGTGGTCCTTTTGTCTCTATTTTACAGATATGGAAAAAAGAGGCGTAGAGAATTTAAGAGACATTCCCATAGTTGGTTTATAAGCAGTGAATGTGGGTTTGAACTTGAGTTTACTCTTTTTAGTATTTGATACTAATTCTAGAATAACATTACAGGAAAGATATGATATGCTATGTAGAAGATCTGCTCCTTGTGGAGGGGGGGTCCGGACTTCGAGACCGTGAGAGTTTATCAGGATAGCAGCCCCATCCCTGCTACGAGTGACCTTGGCTGTTACCATTGGCAGAAGAATATTTAGTTCCACTTCATGGGATGCGGGTGGGTCAGGGAAAAGCTGATACAAGGTTCTGAGGCCATGTCCAGAGGAAAACTGTCCCACTAGATCATTAATTCAATCATCTCACCCATAATTTCAAGATTAATTTTCATCACTGACATTTCTCTTGGTAGTTCCCAGAGGACACAGCCTCCTAGTAAGATAAACCAGACACAGCAACTGGAGGGGAGGGGACTATGCTTCTCTCTAGCCACACATAAATGTTTCAAGACTGTTCAATCTCTAAGCCACCTTCATTTATGGTCTAGGACCCTAAATTCCACTTTGGGGGTCCCAAATATTTCAAATATTTCTTTGAAATCTAAGAAATATTTCAAAGCCCCAGGCAGGCTCCTGGGTGAACCTAATATAGTCTACCAAGCTTCAGGGGCCATGCTTCTGGGAGGTCTTGTGGGATATGACATCATTTTCTAGATGTGGATTTGTGTGCTTTAGTTTTCTCTCCTTTTCACACCTCACTTCTGTTCCACTCTTTCAGGCTATCAAAGAAAGAAAGGGGTATTTTTAGAAGGTCACAAAACAACACTTCCCAAACTGACTGGAAGCTCTTTACATTGCTCGGAAGGTTTGCATTTCTTTTGATACAAGTGACAACTAAATAATGACAGTGCCCTATGTTTGAGTAAAAAACAATATCTAACAGTAGAAATAAACCAAAACAAGTAACTCAGTATATCCACAGTTAGAACATGTAACAGAAGATTCCACTCATGATTGCTACAAAATATTAAATTTTTAGAAATTAGGTGAGTGAAACCTTCAAAATGAAAACACAAAACTTTATTGCATAAAATAAAATTTGCTTTGATGAAATGGAAAGGTGTACTTTGTTACAGAATGAGAATACTAATATTTGTACATGTGGAATCTCCTAAATTTAACTTATAGATTCAATGTAATTTTCATTAAAATTCCAATAGGATATTTGGGAATTCAACAAAACTACTATAAAATTAGTCTTGAAATATAAACAGTAAGGAAATTTTATCCCAAAAAGGACCCATATTTCAGTAAATGATACAAAGCAAAATTAATTAATTCACTCTGGTATTGGGTCAAAAAGAAGAAGGTAGCACAATACACACAGTTCATCAATAGATTTGACTATACGAAAATGTAGCACATGATAAAGCAGATTTTCAGCACAATAGGAGTCAGGCAGGATTATTAAGCACATATCTCTACGATATGTGAGTAGCAAATCAGAAAAGCATTCACTAAGATCCACAGGACACATAGAGATTCTGGATAGATAATAGAGTTAAATATTTCATTTTAAAATTAAATCCTAAAATAACTAGCATGTGATAGAATAAATAATCTACATCCTTACAGACTTAATGCATGTCCATGCTTTGAAGAAACAGATATGCTTAGAGGAAATAAAAGATATGATTTTTCCAAAAGTACTGAACTTGAGCACAATGGAAGCACCAGCATTCAATAGACTGCAGACAGACTTTGTATCACTATGACAGACGGGTTAAGATATCATTGAAATGCAGGAAAAAAACAGGCCTCAAGAAGTAGGCAAAGGATATGAATAAATGATGCATATCAAGAAAATTAAAACATATGGAAAATATTCTATCTCTTCTAGTAATAAAAGAAATGACACTTAAAGCAACTTTGATATATCATTTTACGTCTACAAAATTTGCAAAAATGGGGAAAAAACTCAATGCTGTCAGAGTTGCAATTTAGCTGATATGATCCTGTGCAAGGTGGCAGGAGTACAACCCTTTTGCAAAGCAATATGGTAATATACAAAAAGGGCTGTAAAGAAGCCCATAACCTTTGCTGTAGCAATTCTACTTCTGGGAACAATTCCAGAGAATCAAAAAAAAGTATGCACACAGCTGGAATAAGAGCATTATAATGGGGGCAACAAAATAAAAAACTTGGAAAGAACCTAAATATCGCCACCCACCTCTAAATTATCTAGTAAATCATGGGGCTTCTTCAGGATGTTCTATCCTGTAACCATTAAGACGACAATGACAGAGGCTACGTGGAAACACAGAAAAATGTTTATGATAAGTAGAATACAAAATGCCTTCAATTATCTACATGTATGCAATAATGATAAGGAAACCTATAAAAATGAAATACCCATTTGGTTGGTTGCAGAACCCTTGGACTTTTTCCTTTTCTAAGCTTTTCTGTAATATTATTACATCATCATCTCAATGAAAGTGTGTGTGTGTCGGGTGACATCACCTTATATGTGTTTAATGAAATGGAGTGCTATAAAAGTATTTTGTCTATTCCTGACACCTTCAGTTGCTCATGGGTGTGATTAATTTGCCAGGATCCTCAGTAAAGGACTTTACCCCCCAGAGTGGCAGATGGGGACACATATCTAGTGTGTGTGCTTTAGGCACTGACTCTCCTGGTGTTACATGGGAAACCCAGAAAGGCAGCCTTTATTCAAGACACTTGAACTGCTCCTTATAGCTCCCTCGAGCTCAGCACCAGGTCCCACAGGAAATCTCTCTGGCCACAGGGACTCGCTCCTGCCTAGGTCTCAACTCCACTGGCTCCTCTGACTGCCCCTCATGGACTCTTCATGTTGGATCCTGTTCTTATTTCTGGGGACTTGGTCCTAACACTCCTCCATGCTTCCCAAGGCTGCCTCTTCCAGCTGTGAGATTCCAGGTCCGCCTTCCCCACCTGGTCAGCAGATCATCCCCTTCTGGCCAAACTCTGGAGACTCCACAAGCAACCCACTTTTCTAGGAGTGGACAGACAGGGCTGGATAGTGGCTCTCCGGCTCAAATGATACCGAAGGAATTGATGGGGCATTTTTCAAAGAGGTCTTGGATTGGAAACACCTGGTAACAGGGACAATGTTTCCTCTTTAATGATAAAGAAGGTCATTGTTATAGTACAATAGAAATTAGAAAATTTAGCCCAGGGGTGGGAGGGGATTAATATGACTTGTGATTAGGAGTCAGAGCCAGGAATTACTACATTGCAGCCATCCTAATTCCCTGAAATCAGGTGTGAAACCCTGAAGACACCAATGTGGGACACTTAATTTGCTTTTTCACCATCTTTTTCGGATCAGATACTCCACTCCTCAAGTGGGTAACTGTCAAATCCTGCTTTTCCTGGGCTGAACAGAGATACTGCCTATTTCCCTTGGCTATAAAATACTACACAAGAATAAGGTGCCATTGTTTTAATTTGACACCTTGATTTTCTACTTATAACAGGATGGTTAATATGAATTTAAAACCAACAGTCAGAGGTGCCTAAGACACTGATCGCAGAAAGCTTCATTAAGAGGTTTCCCCTCTAAGAAATCTTTCCAGTGAGTCTGGGGCAACCCAACCAGGACCGTGCAGGCCCTTAAGATAAATGCATTTGAAAGAAAGCTACATCCTTGGTGTCTTGCATGGGCATCTTGGGATATTGTTAAAAACTGAAGTCATGAAATAGCATTTTAATGAAATTCAGAAAAGAGAAGGAAAATGCAACATCTGATATTTCCACTTGCCCAAATTCAGTGTTCAGTGATCACGGCAGTCTGTCTTGGTAAGTCAGCAGTTGCCTTACTGAAAAGACAATCCCAAATGTCAGAGGTTATAAGGCACAAAAGGACATCCCCTCTCCCCCCGACCACCAAATAAAGTTGGCTGTGTTTGGTAGCAGGAGGACCTTCGGCAGTCACTGCTCCATCCACTGTGCTCCTGTAGGGTGACCTTGACCCTAGGGAGCCCTACCTCCCATACCCACAGGCCTGCCTTCCCCCCATCTCCTCATATCACAGGACGGAAGGGAAGAATGCACTAAAAGCAGTGCACAGAGAGGCTATTCTCCTCTGCTTTATTTTTTAAGTATATAAACTTTGCCACTAAACAAAGAAAACATAGGCAAAAACTAAACAATCCATCCTATGCTACCCACCATGGAATGTCAAATTTACTGTTTCCATGGTTGATAATTTATTGAATCCAGCCAATCCTCTCTCTTGGAAGTACCTGTTCGTGTCATTAATTTCACAGTCACACGGAAGTATTTTAGGACAAAAGCATGAAAGGCCAGAGCCTAATTTGAGAAGCTGTAAATTCTAGGTCATGAGCATGATTTGCAGTAAAAATCTGCACAGCAGTGAAGTAGTCTCTTCCAGAAACCTATCTACCTGGCTTCTGTTTTGCAAAAACGTGGCCCATGGGGTAAGTAAAGTCTGAGAGGTGGCTCAGATGGGTTGGGGACTGCAAGGAGGTGCTGTGGTGGCCTAGAGTCAATTCTTTCCTGTGGGCCTTTAAAGCCAGGGGAAGGAAGAGCCCCTACGTGGTGCAGACTGAAGACAACTGAGGACTCTCCTGCTCTCCAGTCCTTTAAAATAAGAGCTACTGACCTATGAGAATCTATATAGATTTGTGCAACTATTTCCCACCTCTTTGTCCCAATCCACAACGATTGGGAAAGAAATTAAATGACTCTTTGAGGTTCCTGCTAGGCCTGGGACTTTACAAACCACTGCTTCTCCACGGAGGAATAAAAGGTGGCTGCTGGGATGCCTCCAGATTTGGTACAGGGCCATCCTGGACGCACTTGTGCTTCCCTTTGAACACAGGTGCCACACGGGAGCCGGAAAGCCAAAATGGCAGCCCTCACACACGCTTCTCATTATGGCGTATTTTAAAATAACAACTTGACAGGAGATAGTTGTCAGGGTATTAATGACATTTAGATTGATGACAAGTATACTTTGCAAAGAGATGAGGCAATTATTTTTCCTCTGGATTAATTTTCCCCCTTTCTTCCATAGCTAAAAGACAGATTTCTAAGAATCTGACATTGCCAAGTTCATTCTTTGTATTAAAGGACCTTGTCAGCCAAATTTGTTTTCCAGTCACTGCTCTGGTTTTTGTTTGAACCACCCATACTCCTCATCATTCATCCAACCTCTGATGACATGGTGGACCAGGGGCTACTTAAAGTTAAGACCAAGAGCTCTACCCAATCATGTCCTTTCACCAAATGTAACATATGATGACTATTTCCTACAAAGAGACTAACATTTAAAAGATTAGATTACCTTGATATGAAAAATTGAACACTGTCTCTAATTTACTACTTTTCTATTTTTAAAAAAATCAGTGTTCATCCTGGGGATTTACAAATAATAAAATAGGAGTAAGTTTTTTTAAAATCATAAAACCCCTATTGAGTACTATGTGTAAACATCTCTATCCATATGAGCTATAAAGCAGAAGGTCAAATAGTATTTTGTTATCTGATCCTTCTCCCTCTTTCTTGTACTCTTTAAACCTAATTTTTTTTTCCTCCCAGATGTCCTATATCAACTAACCTCTATTTTCTTCATCCCTCTATCCTCGTTGTACTGGTTCCAGCTATGGTCTCGCTGGACGGAGACTGATTCATCCTATTCTCTCTATACTCACATAATGAGCCTCGGGCCAAGTTTATATTCCCAAGTAAAACAAACAGCTTGATTTTTCCTTAAAGTATATGAAGTGACCTAACACTTGGGTGGAGAAGACGATCCTCAAGGCTCCTGTGTACGTGTAGGCCTGTGTATAGATAGGAGAGCAAGTGCCCCTAATACTTCATACCTGTGCATGGACCATATGCTCTTCTGAGGGCAATGACATCATTCTTCTGAACCTCTCATGGGTTCATTCTAGAGAAGTGGCCCTCAGTCCTAGTTACAGATCAGAATAAATAGTGGAGCTTTAAAAATGAACACAAAACAAGAAAAAAACAAAACTCTATGGACACTGGGCCATTTTCATAAGATTCTGATTTGGTGGGCTCAAGGTGGGGCCCAGGCTCCCAGGTAATTCTGATGCATGGGTAGGCTTGACAGCCACCCCTCTGGGACTTACCCAGTCATGCTGCACCCTCATCTAAGTAATCAGTATGATGCTCACAGCCAGCTAGTACCTCTCTTTCTCAGAACCATCCTTTTGGACCAAGTGACTGACTTCCTTTTTAATATTTCTCTAGAACCCCAAAGAAGCAAAGAACATACATGATTGCTTCCCCTTGACTCTCTCTGCTTCTCTCTCAGCTCTGCTGTCATATATGTGATAGACACAAATCCCTACTGTAAAATCTACATGTGGTGAGGACTCCAGATAACCCAAGCTTAATAGAGGAAGGGTTCCAGGCCAACCATGCGTACTGCCAGATCCACGCATTTTCACAACATCAAAGGTCAGCTGAACCCTTTCCTAAACTACCACATGCACAATCTGAAGCTCCCTACCCCGCTGTCTGGACTCCATAGGCCTGTGAAGAGGTAGAGTTAACAGCAAAGAACAAAGCAGGTTAAGCAGAAAGGAACTTGCACTATTTCTGCTCTTACTACTTGGTCACCCCTCTCTTGAATTAGTCACCTCTGATTTTATGTTATCACTCTGGTTTCTGTGCCTTGCAGACCTGCAGCCCTTAAGGGTGCACTTCAGCATTCTGCATTCTTATTTACAACATTCTACTTTTCTCTTTGTATCTGCAGGGTCAGTATATCTCAAAGCTGTTTTGAGTTGTCTAACACTTGGACAGTGCTATTCACACGGCTGCTTTCCAAAGCCCACTTTTCAGAGGCCTGGCTTAGATCCAAGTGTTCCTCCCATCCGCTAGCTCTTCTGTCAAATGAAAAACAAAAGCTAAAATAAAAAGTCTCCTCTGCTGATCTATGAATGGAGGCTGGGACCCAAATGGAGTGAGCACCATCTATTTTCTCCCTATTGTGCAAGGAGCAAATTTATTAGTCATGGGGAAGATAACCTACCAGGGCTGACAGTACAACCTGGCTTCCCCTGAGCTGCAAGACACTGTGGAGGCTTTGTGGCAAGCAAAGAAGGTATATTAAAAGTAGCACCTGCAGAGCTCCTGTGAGAACAGGAGGAGGAGGAAGAGAAGAGGTGGCTAGCTCAAAAACACCAAGCAGAGTTCACAGTTTGAAAAAAAATCCACAAAATTAATAAAACTAAATCTCAGCTGTGTTGATGTCTGCCTCCTTCAATGGATGGAGACAAAAAATAAGTCATTCAGTTACCAGGGGAGTTGGTGATTACTATTAATGTAATGTGATGACTTGGTGACAAAAAGAACATGGTCACTGATCTGGGCTCTTTCCACTGGGAGAGATCATGTTGACTAGGAATGATCTTGAGAAACCTGAAGCAGCAAATACATTATCTTAGAGAAGCAGTGTGTGATGGTCCCCAGTGAGAGGGAAAGCCAGAGGGACAGACAGACTGACTCGAGCCAGGGCAGAGGATACAAACCACTGGCAACTGTATCACTGTCCGGTGACCAATATGCATCTATGGCTGTTTCTGCAGCTTGAAGAATCAAGGAGGAAGATCTTCCTTGACACCCTGGAAAACTGTGCCATGAAACCAGAGGATGGAAAACACGCACAGTCGGTGCTCCATAAACGCCTTTTAAACAAATGAATGGAGAAAGGACAAGCACAGTACAACAGAGCTAAGGACCACAGGAACTCTGTTACCTCAAAGGGAAAAAAATAATTGAATAAGCTCTTATATTTAAGTAAGGTAGAAAAAATAAGGGAGGCTAGAACTATATTGGAATTACCACTGTGAACTTTAAATTCATGTTCCTCATAAAAATAAACATTGGGTCTCACTTTGCCACTAAGGTGATTTAAGTAACCTCTCTTCTGGTATCATGCTATCTCCTCCAGTCTCAGGCCAATTGAGTTTGTCTTGAGCCTGGTTATGGTGGGGGCAATGAAATATACATGCCTAATGCCAGAGTTTGGTTTCTAATACTATCTCTGTGAAAAGGAACTAGGGATAAAGAGTTGTCTAATTTCATGTTTTGTGATAGAAAAATTAAGATGGGCCTGGGCCACCTTGCTGCTGCAAGGCAGCAGGGTGCCCTCGGAGATACCAGCGGTAACGCTAAAAAGGTGAATTCGAGCTCCCTCGGACCAAGCAAGGAGGATGTCAGCATCCAAGAGAAAATGACAACTGTATTTTGTTTGGAATATGTTTAAAAGAGATGTGAATCTAAGATGATACTAAAGCAGAAATGGGTCGCACATTGTGTGCAATGGTCGCTGTTCTGCCCATGGGAGCTTCCAGTAAGTATAGTGCTACAGCAGGGACTCTTAGTTCAAATTATGACCTAATCAAGTCCTATTAGAAAGGCTATTTAGAAGGTGGGAGAATACTGGGTAATTAATGTGTTTGGCTCTTGATACCAATTTTGTTAACATGGTGACCCAGGTTATTCCTTATTGGTGAACTACCATGGTGATAATATATTTTTTTAAAGCCAGTCTGAAAAAAATCACAGGGGCTCCATCTGGAACAGAATGCTGTGCGAGTTCCCATGGGTTATAAAATTCATGGTCTAAAGTCAGCTGCACCTCGCCTTCAGGGGAGTTTGGAAACGCTAGGGATAGCACGTTATCTGACTCAGCATCCGCCTTTGTTTGGAACCTACTAGGATTTGTAAGGAAAAATGGGATTTGGCCTAAGACTCTTTTCCTAGATCAAATGAGTAAATTTAGAGTAGATATTATAGATATGGGAGGGAATCTTTTGGTTTAAAGGGATAAATGTGTATATGTGTTAAAAAAGGATCATTTGGGGTAGATACACCTGTGTTTTGTGCTAGAACCTGAGGATAATTTAAAGTAGCCCTTATTGAATGAAACATGAGGGAAGGTGGAGTATGGAAGCCTCTTGATTGTTTTAGCACATTTTGCAAAATGTAGCAATTGAGACATCATTCTTCAGAAGAAAGGATGGAAGCAACTGATTTTTTTAAATGTAGTTTAGTACAAGAAATCAAACTAATAAGGTTTTTTATTCTGTTAGAGTTATATTTTAGTAACAGTGTACCACGGGGGTAACAGAAGTGAAATTTAAAAAGACACAAATAAATTCCTTTATATAGGGAGATAAGTTTAGAAAAACAAGTGTGAATGTTGGGAAATGCTAAGTGATATCTATTACACACATAAAAGAAAAAAATACCAAGGTTAATAGCATTAAAATGAAGTTGATATATTTAGAAACAAGTGTGCAAGTCATTGAGTCCTTATGGATAGACAAATGGAGAAAGGGACTGGCAGAACAGAGGAATGTTTTGCATTCCCACAAGCACAAAAAATTTAGAAAAATTTTAAAAATCCCTGCAAGTACCAAAAACAACAAACCGGTTAGAAATGGATCTGCTTTGACCAGGGATTCAGCACAGTGAACTTAGCATTCCTGGTTGCCCTGGGAACAGCTCAATCTAATAAAATCTAATAACAAAAATTGCAAATGCAATAAATAGTGTTAGCAGTAGTCTAGGTAGCTCTACTTGGGGAAAGATATGGCAAGGCATTTAGAAGGGATTTGCACCACAGGAAAAGATCAATTTGATGAGAAGAGGAACTAGAGTTTCATATAATGGGTTAATTTGAGACTATTAAGAGAGGCTGGGAATGCTGCAGACCTGTTGTTTCTCCCACTGACTTTATCTGTATAGCGGATAAATCAAGGATCTACACATCCTGTTGCTTCACCTGCTCTACAGAGTCCACACGGCTGCCTGGAAGAAAGAATGAACTGGGAAAGAGCAGCTGCTCATTCTCCTGGTGACCCATGTCAACTGCCTGGGGTCAGAGAATTGTGACTCCTGCTGTTTAGACTGTTCCCAGGCCCATAGCATCACTCAGGGGTTTTAGGGAAGGTTTAGGGATCAGCCCCATAGGTCTCTCTGCTTGACTGACTAATTAATGATGCCTGGTCAGTCACAATTCAGTTATCTGTACTCATGGAAAACATAAAATCTGGAGATTTTCACTGATTTGATCTTTATAAATTGTATCAATGTGTTAAATTATTACATGTACCCTGAGACAATTTACATCAATAAAAAATTATTTAAAATAACCTGGAGAATTTTGTACCCTAGCAGTAATTCTGAAAATTCCTAAAACCAAGTTGTAACTTTAGAAAATAAGCTGTAAAGATGTGTACGTAGTAAACAAACAAAAAAAAAAACAATGTATTCAACTCACCTTTCTAATATCTCATTGAAGATATGAAAACAGATATTTTCAAGAATGGTTCCACCATGAATTTCCACCTCCGGCCCCTTGCCCACCCAGAGAGCAGGAGTCAGAGGAGTTGGCCAGGAGGAAGGGCCTCCTAAAGCAAGTTCCCACAGGCTGTTCTTGAGAGGAAACCTTCGTGGTGCTGGCCTCACTGAGGCCGGATCAGCTCTCAATTCCTTCTTTTGAAACATCCTGTTCTCCTGCCCTCCACCCTCCACCTTATCAAGGATGAGCAGCTGAGAAATGGCTGAGGCGCCTCGCCCCCCAGCTGCATGACTTTACTGAGGTGGCAGCAGGTGATTCCTATTAATGTACTGGTGCCAATGACTGTTTCTCGCTCAATAACAAAAACAAAAGGTGCCCCAAACTCAGAGCACGACTTCCCATCCATCATAGAGATGAGACCTAGAGTTATCTGCAAAGAGAGATGAGAATAACGACAACCAACAAGGGCACTGACTATCCGGGTTTCACTAAGAAAAACTTTTTTTAGAGCAACAGCTTTTAAATCAAAACACGTGTCTGGTGTTTGGGCAAAACTGCTTAAAAGGTGGAATCCACGAGCTGTATATAAGAACAGGCCTTACAAGTTAACAAGTTCAAGAACCAGTACAATTTCAACAACAGGAGCAAAACTAATAACATAGTGAGGGCATTCAAAAATCCAATTTTCCTGATGATCATGAACTCATCATGGTTAGACACTGGTCCTGGGACAGAAGTTTAGGAGCCACTAATTTAGTTCAGAGCCTACATTTTTGCAGACAAGAAGGGCCACCCAGAGAGTGACAGTGCCAAGGCCACAATGTCCAGCGCCTGCCTAGCCCAGCACTTTCCTCCCTCTCACCAGAGCAACGCACCTTGCAACAGAGAGAGGAGGCTCAGCACCTTCCCCGTCTCCCACCTCACTACAAGCCCAAGTGCATGTATTAGCTGCAGGAGGAGACACCAGGCGACAACAGAAGCATCTGCCCCAGCTTTCCTCTTACTTCGCAGGTGACCATTCTAGCCCTCTGCAGAGCAGGAGTCATTTTTACACCATGGGTCTCCTAAAGCTTCGTGTTCTTTTTCCTGCTTTCTTTCCATTGATTCCACTCCATCATTTCAGCTCCTTTCTTTCTAACACCAGACAGTGGTAATCATAGGGTTGGGGTGTTTGTCACAGGGTTTTTACTCAAGTAAGGATTAAAATGCCAGCTGAGATCAGGGTTTCTCTAGCACCAAGTTAATTTTTCCTTACCAGAATACCCCAATTCGTGCTTTTATTAAACTTTCATGGAATGGAAATAAGTTGAAGTTTGCTTTAGTTCATTCGATTCTCCCTACAAATGTATAATTTAAACTCTGGTAGTTATTAAAAAGTGAATTACATGATCAAAGGGAAAGTATAATAGATAAACTGAAGGGTTTCTGTTCTCCTAGGATTTCTTAAATTTCAAGTGTGCTGTATTTTTAAAAGGTAAGCAGGTGTCTTAAAACAAAAGGTTTCCCCTAAATTCAAATATCTTACCATTTAGGATTAAAACGTATTCCCAAAAATGCAGCTGAAATCTGTTTTTACAACCTATCTCTGGCCCTCCCCCAACTAAAGCTATTCTAAAAACATTCAGCAAAGTGCTCAAAATATCCCTCTGAATAATGAACTATTTACCTACATATTATGTGCTAGAAAAAGCTTAGACACCCCAATCCCTCCTCACCCCTCTAAGAAACTTTAATAAAGATGTTTAATTTTTTTAGAATTAAAATGTGAAAAACAACCACCACCACCACCAACAAAAAACAAACACCTTGAGTCCAGCCATGGGGACGAAGCTCAAGCTTTCTAAGGTAACGGGAATCATTATGACAAGACTATTCTAACAGAGCATTCCGACGTCCACAGCAAGAATGAAAAGAACCCCAGAGTCTGTGTAACATTAGCAAAGCTAAATGTTACCATGTTTGCAAAACACCACCAGGATCAGACAGGCATACTGATCTTAAACATGAGGTGCCAACCTCAGAATAAGCCCATGTCACCAAAGAAAAGGCAAATACACTAAAGCTGAAGCACTACATTCAGAGAATGTGGGGATTTGAGAAAATCTGGAGCTTTCAAAATTCTCCTGTGGGTTCCTTCACTTGAAAAGGCTTCTACTCAGCATATGAAGAAATGTAAAAAGCTAGTTAACCTCAATGGTTATTCTTAACTGTTGAAATTAACATTTGACTTTTCTGCTGGTTCACTTCGGGGATATTGTAAGAGAAAGGGAAAATAGCAAACTAGCTTTTTCCATTTTTATTATGAATTCCAGCCCTGTGGAGCAGCAGAGCTGGAGTTGCATAATGGCACCAGAAGTCTGAAGCATCGAGAAGCTGGCATGAAGGCAAGGCTGCACACTTCTGTCATCTTACCAAGTGGAAACCTATGGTCACAGGCCATCTAGACCATATTTGGAGGGAAAAAGAGAGACTTTAAAAACACCTTTCAACATCTTGAAGGAAAAATAGTAATAAGACTGTAGGCAAGTCGTTCTCCTAATTGCAGAGCAGCAGTAAAATGAGCTGCCTGGCAACGAGTTTCCAAGTGTGCAGCCACCGCTAATTCCGTGAGATTGAAGTGTGAGGCGCAGTAGTGGTTTTTTCTTTTTTTTAATTGCAGAGGCACAAAGAATGGAAACTGCCCTGAACACTCACAAGTGACACTCATTTGTCATTTCATTACAAATACAGCTGGAGCCAGTTGTCCATGCAAAGTACATGTATATTAAAGGAGTGAATAACATACCCATTCGGAGAGGTCACTGACCTAGCAAAATCAAAAACAAAACAGTAAATGGATATTTTAGTGTGTGCAGGTCTTGCTGAAAGCTTTCAACTTATTTAAGAAATCTACTGATGCTAACTAAGAGAAAAAAACCAGTGAGAATAAAGGGGGTGGATTTCCTACCTGGGAAATATTTTGTTATCTTAGCTGGAAGTTAACAGTGGAAATATATGTAAAGTTTGTTTTTTCTTTTTTTCCAGTATAGTGCTAATGTCATCAAGAAACTATAAGCAAGCAATGTGCTTGCTGTATTCTAAGCCAGCTGTAGCACTTTTTCATAATTACATTTATATAAGAAAATTCACCTAAGAAAAATGGTCAGTACATCAGGCAATTTGGGATTTCTTTTTCTTAGAAATACTGTAAATAATCAATCAATCAATCAATCAATCATATTTTTCTTATACCAAAGAAAGTGCTTTCTTACCATGAAGTAAGGTCTTCCAGATGGCACTTTTTAACTAAAAATCATGTCACCAAAAGGCCAGTACAAAAATGAAATATGAGTTATTTACACATATCTTCATAAATATTAGCAAGGAAACACTAAAATCCATTACATCAGCATAAAATACTAAATCATAGCATAACATGAGAAAGAAATGAGGTAGAAGGAAAGGGGAAGAGGAAAGTCACATGTTTAGTGACAATTTGGTCTGAGAAAGAAACACATTGAAACCTTAGTTTGGAGACCTCTCATTTACAATAATACTTAATTTCTCAAAATAATGCCTGGCTCTTTGAGGAAAGAAATCCTGTCAAATATACAGGATATGTCCCATATTCTTCCATAAGACAATTTACAGGAGAATCATGACTCAAAAAAAATAGCCCCCAAAAACCTAAAATTACATAGTTAATGCTTAATGCTTTAGGGTTGCCATCTTGGATGTACTTTGGAAAATGCTCTTTGTCCACACCGAAGCAGAAAGAGAATAAACACATTTATTCTCTAAATTCTACCTAAATATATGGGAGCCAATATCTCAAGATTAATGGCTAAGATAAACAGGCTAACATTTCCCCAGACATAATCTGTGATGGGCTACAGACCGTGAGACACACCAGAGAAGTGAGGTGGTGACACTTTCCCATTTTAACTTGGTAACTACAACCATCACAGACTGGAGAAAGGATGTCTGCATCTAAGTGATTTTGTTGTTTGGAGATGCTGAAACCGCAGCCCAGAGGTGGTGGTAGTGGTGGCAACGTTAGGACCGAATCTAACTAAATCAGTCTCTGTCACCAAAACAGGCTACCTCCCAGGAGTAAATCTGGAAGGTGAACCATAACACTGGGCAGGTTTTAAAGAGTAGGTTTCAACAAGTGTTTGCATGGAAGAGCAATTTTACCAAACAGATTTGTTATTTTGTGAATATAAAAATACTATTTCTACAGCAGGTGTGGGTGACCAGCCATTGATTAAAAAAGGGAAAGGTAGCATCCCAAACTACAATGTTGTTTTTGTTTCCCTTTCCAAAGAAAAAGCAAAGTCAAGTCAAGTGAGTTAAGAATTTAATGGTGTGGTGCCCTGCTCTTACCGTTTCATTTAGGTGCTAGGCGGGGGATATCCCCACCGTTAACAGCCTGAAGGGCACTGGCCCTGGGGTGGGGTGGGGTGGTCCTGAGTGAGGGCACCAAGCCTGAAGCAGTGGCTTTTTACCAATCAGCACAAAGGAGCTTTCAACACTGAGTGTGGCTATCCTGGTGCGTCCCGGCTGCCCTGGCTGTAAGGCCACATGGGCACACCTGGGCACACTTGGGCAAGACCTAGGATGTCATAATGTGAGCATAAGTGACTTTGCTCTTTTTCTGCAGAGGAGATCTCATGAACCATTCTGAAGTACAATCAATGCCTACTCTTAGACTTGACTCATTAAATGATTTATTTTCCTCTTTTAAAAAATCTAATATTTTAAAAAAATGTAAATGGGGATGCGGTTTATTTAGAGTTATGTACACAGTTCCTCCATCAGTTTTGTTCCCTCCCCATACATATACCCAAATAAATTCTCATTCTGAGTTTCTTCTGACAGTTATAAAGGGAAGGCAAAAACCTCAGGATGAGAGGCTGCAGTGGAATGATGGTGGTACTCTATCATCCCGGTTCTCTGCTATGATATAGAAATGTTGGTGGGAACGCAGGGACCCAGGAAGGAGGAGGCAGGATTCTATTAGCCTCTGCATCCTAGATGAGTTCGCACAAGATCTCTAAATCTGGCCATAGCCAGAGTGCAGACTTTAAACAAGGGGCTTCTAATCCCCTGATCAGCATCTACTTTGATTTGTTTTATCACCTAGCAGTGTCAGGGTAGACACACCTTTAGCAGATCCTTTTTTAATGATGTTGCCACCTGTCACCAAATTTTCTGTGACTTTATAATATGAATAAATGTCCGAACTTGGCTGCCAGGTCTCTCATAACATGCACTGTAAGGACCTTTACATGAATACGGAGTAATATATGTTTACGCTTCACTAGTCATGTGATGCCAGGAAATGACCCCTAGCAGTCATGGGCATGTCATCCTCAGGCAGCAGTAACATGTGACAAATGTGCTACACCACGCACATGCATTTCTCTAGCAACTGTGCTGTGGGTAATATTCCCCACCATAAAGACAAGGACAAATCAAGGGAGCCCGAAGCTCCTTTTTAGAGTTAATGGGACTGTCAGCTAAGTATTATAATACAGAAAAACAAAGAACTTCTCAGTGAGGACATCTGTGATAAAGGTTCTTGCAGAAATAATATCTTTCCAGGTCACATTTCTCAATCCAAATTATCTGGTGTGCTAACACACAGCCTTCTTGTTAGCACACTAGATAATTTAGCCTCTGAAGTTAAGCATGATCTTATGTGTTCTAGATATGGATAAAGTATAACAGTAACCTGACAACCATAACATGAGTTCATTTTATATTTATATTTCACCTCTTTTTTTTGAGTTGTAAAGGGCTGACATTGATGAAGTAAATTTTCAGAGAAAACCTGAAAGGGTACAGTTGGTAATTGTGTTAATCAAGGCCTTTCATTGCCATAAGCATTATGCCAGTTCATGTCAAAACCCATTTGGAGATAGTAGCCCTACATTTAACATGCCTCCTGGCCATGTAGCACAGGACTCTCCTTCCTCTGAGGCAGTTTGAATACTCCCGAAGGATCTGTGTGACAAGAAGATGTGGACCAAAGATGAAGAGAGGAACCCATACGTATTTCCATCCTCACAGGCAGTTGGAGGCACTGATCTCATTTAATTTTGACCCAGTCCTATGAGGTAGCCTGCATTTTGAAGATGTGGAAAGTAAGGCACAGAAAGGAGAAATAATTTGCCCCGGAGGTCAGCTGGTCCAGTATAGGCTGGAATGAAAACCCATCTGCCTGAACCTGAAGACTGAGCTTTTCTCACTACAAATGTTGCTTGTAACTTTACAGACATCTCTATAAGATGACGGGATTGAGGGCTTAGAGGGAGACGGTGACATCTCTTTTGGCCTTATGTCCTGCTGAAGGTTGCTGGACATTCCATATGCTACAGGTCCAGTCAATCGAATATATGAAAATAATATTTGTATGCAGCAACTTTACTTCAAAATTGGCCACAATGCCAAGTATCTATTCCTTGGTAATTTTCCCTAGAATAAAAGTAGGATAGGATTAGATCAGAGGTGAAATGATCCAAGGATGAGCTTAGCTAGGGCAGACTCTCAGAGGCACCAAATGTTCTCTCCTCCCAGGTCTTCCTCCTCCTCATTTATTCTCCTTCTCAGCAGAAACCTGGCTCCCCTGTGCTGCGGGCTGTAGCTGAGAACATTTCAGTAATCAAAAAACCTCTCTGCTGTTAAATTTGGCTGGGCACCTTTGTTTTCTTTGTTAGTAATAGAAATTGTTATAGAATTGCAAATCCTTGCAAAGACTTCCATACACTCATCATCTGAATGAACAGACAACTGAAGTCATTTTTTAAGATGTCCAGTTGCTACACAGCAGTGAACAAACACCACACAAGGAACCAATGTATGAGTAAAAGGAGACATTACACTCTTCAAAGCATCCCGGTTTGGTGGCAGTCATAATCATTAGTGAAAGTAATATCTATTTAAAAGCAGAAAAGAGCTATTTCCAAACAGAATGGAATGGCATGCCAAAGAGGCATCATCCCACTCAAACATCCCCAGGCTCTTTAGAGAACCATTATGGTCTGTCATGGTAACTCACTTCCTTTTCTATTTTTCTTCTTTTTCTTTTTCTTTCCTGCTGAATATTATCTTTTAAAATCAAATTAAGTACTAATAGTCAATGTGCACGGAAATCACTTCAGAAAAGAACAACAATCAGACTCAAGAGATTTATGTAAAAATAGTATTTCTCATACTAAAGTCTGAGAGCCCAGATGGAATTGTGAGAGAGTTCCAAGAGGGTTCTAGTGCCTGAAGCTGCTGCCCAGGTATCTGTTTTGTAAAACCACCAATGAATAATAAAATAATATGATTTGCAAAGAATACCGTCTGTGCTCCATTTCCCTTCTCAAGTCCCTTCCCTCTATCTCAGATCTCTAGTGAATGATAGTAACAATAATAACAAGAGTAATGAATGTGTCAAGATGGAAAATAACTATTAGATTGCTCTTATCTTTGGTAAAATAGCACAAAAAGGCAATGTCACATGTGAAATTTCAGTCTGACCCAACATGGTGATTTTTGTTATCCAATGGATATAATGAAAATGTCATGGATCATTTATTTTGGACTCTAGTTTTCAACAAGAGTAAATTCTTCTAATAAGATTTAATATATTTGTTTCTAAATATTGTAAATTATAGGTGGCTCCTGGAATATATACCTATATTGAATAAACGTCTGGTATAACATGCCTGGCAATTAAGATAGGTCTTATTTATATGTTCTAAAACTAAGGGTTAAGTTTTATTAAGGTGGTCTTCCCATTCTATTTGGAAAATGAATTATTACTTATTTCTCTTTAAGACAAACCAAGTTAAGACTATTGAGTTCTTGGCAACAAAGGAGAACCCAGAACTTTGGGATTTACTCTCTCATCTTTAGGACACCCTGAAGCTAAATGATAAAGAACTATGAAGTATGAAATATATTTTTGAACAAAACAAGATAAGAGAATATCCAATAAATAATTCTCTAATTAACATGGTATCTCTCTATCTTCCAAATTTCTATCCTGGAGCCATAAATAGGCTAGGTCTAGCAGATTTTGCTTGACACTGAAAGTGGTGATATTTACCAAGTCTCCCTCATCCAAGATTTCTGTATATGATGAGACTTGGAAAAAGAGTGATCTACAAACTTGTTTCACTACACTGGAAATCTTTGAAAGTGTGTGGAAGACCTGGGATGCTGAGGTCGGTGCAGGGAAGGGGGAAGTGGACCCAGATTAAGGGGAATGCTAATGAACAAAAATCTCACCTGTGTTAATGCTCTAAGGAACAAAGCAAAGCTAGTCCCAGGCATCTGACTAAAGCATATCATATTATTCTAAACCAAAGGAGTGAAGCAGCACAAATATTTGGTGTTAAGGATCCTAGAGATCTAATTAAACATCCTAATTGTATAGGTGAGAATACCGTGGCCCCAAGAGATTAGGGGACATCCCTGAGAGCACATTGAGAGTTGGAAGATGACCAGCATGTAAACACTGATTCTCTTGATTCCATGGTCATTGTCTCTTCTACCACAAATGAGACACTTCTGCATTATGTATGAGTTCATTCAAGTCAAGTAAGAATAAACTGTGTGACTGGGTAACTGCCAACAGTTCCTACCCACAGGCAGTGTACTCTCCAGTATAGGAGAATGAAATCAGCTGTTCCTACAGCCACTGTTGCAATTACAGCACAGAGTGATAAGAACTATGATGACAAGTAATTAATGTTGCCCAAGCAACAGACTTGTGGCATCAGTAGAGGCTTCTCTACCGATCTAATATCTAAACTGGTTCCTTGAAGGATACATAGGGATTATACTAATATAAGGGGAGAAAGAGAGGAGGAGGAAATCTGTTCCATGTGGAGGAAACACAGCTGATATGCAGTATCAGAGGCAAAAGGGACTCAGAGTGAGGCATGTTTGAGGCAGTGAGAGGAATTCGGCGTGGCTGGGACGCTGCGTGCTTGGTGGGATGTGATGAGAGATGGGGAGGGAAAGGTGAGCAGGGCTCACTAACTCCTTAAGGGCTTTATGATCTGTTTTAAAATTTGGAATTTGTCTCAAGGTGATGGGAAGACAAAGGGTTTTGAAACAGGGCAGTGTAATAATTGGATCTGCATTTTGGAAAGAACATTATGAATGCTGAACGAAAAAATGGGAGGAGAGGGTAAGGACAGAAGGAATCAAAGCAGTTAGCAGGCAGCTGCAGCCACCAGAAGGTGGAGCGTCATCAGCTCATGGAGTACGGGGTAGTGGGGAGGGTGGAGAGAAGTAGTCGAATTTGAGATATTCAGGCAGTAGAATTAAAGTATTTGATAATAAATGGATATAAATGAAAGTGAACCATTAGGGAAAGGAAGAGTCAGAAATTATTCTGAAGTATCTGGCCAAAGTCTTGCCCCAAAGACCTTCTGACATGGGAGATATGGAGCATTCTTTTAGTTAAACACATAAGGATCATTTTATTGACAATAGAAACTGAAGACAATCCTGTATTTGCTCATCATTAGTGAAACCAGCAAGTTCTGGGCACATGTCAAAGACTCTGAATTCTATAGGAAATCCTCTTCAAACTGTTGTAACCTGGTTATGCTCCATGAAGGCAGTCAGAAATCCCCAGTGAGATGTTCCCAAGAAAAAAGAAACTGCCCAACAAGCATCCTCTATCTCAAGGTGCTCTCAGTCTCTCTGCATTCCCTGGTGAATTCTGAGTAGGAAAGGGGAGTAGTTCAGTTTTCTATGCCCTTGCTCAGGCAGCATTAGTTATGGTCTCTTCTGTTTTCTGGTGGAAGCTGATAAATCCAAAGGAAGTAGGATGAGAGTTGCTGAATAAGAGGAACCTATACTCAGGGAGAAAGATTTCCTATCTCCATGTGGGTCATCTCAAGGGTCCTAAAATTTTCCAGTTCAAAACTGGAGGGATGAAATCCAAAACGTACTTTCGGGCTGTGGTGTGTCCCAATCCCAACCTAGGACATAATTCAGGTACTCACCCCTTCGCCGCCATTTTCACCTGTGTTGGCAAGCATTTCCTGCAGGGCTCTGACAGAGAGGGACTGCTCCAGCACAAAATTGCAGACGCAGAGATCTGGAGGAATATACTGTGGAAATAAAACCAGAATGAGCATACCTACTCATGTCAGTCAGGGATCAGTCACGCAATAACATCTAAAGGGCAAAGAGCGTGTGAATCAAAATGACAGTTGGATGGATGAATACGAATGCAGGAAGGTGGCTTTCGCTTATTCAAGTTAAGATGGGTTTTAAGCTGGGTTCTAAAGGATGAGAAGAAGAAAAGCCCCAAGTCTCAAGGGAACAGTGACCAAGATGTTGGGACCAATTTGAGGGAGGGCTGGGGGTGCATATGAGGGAACACCCACATAGCCCTGCTGAAAAAGGGACAGATAGGGAAGGCTGACCTACATTCACGTCTGGGAGCACCAATGGAAGAAAGTCACTGGGATCTCACACCCAATAATCTGTAAGAAGGCAGAGGATAGACTAGAATGTGGCTCTGGACAATAGTGGCCAAAACAGAGAATCATTTATTTGTTAAGAAAACCAGGATATCACCATACAAAAACAATAGAGGGGGTTAAGAGCTATATAAATATAACTTGAGCAAAGAAATGTCTAGAACTTTAATAATTGATGACTCCTTTAACAATCATTCTAATTCATTAGAATCAGCTAACAGTGATTAGTTCACATCATGATAATTTGTGCCTGTTTGGGAACGTTTCTCAACAACAGATAAAGACAAGCTTCTCTGCATACTCACTAGTAATAGCTAATACTCAATGAGTACTTTCTCTATGCCAGGCAATGTTCTCAGTGCTTTGCATATATTAATTCATCTAATCCTCATAATCACCCTATAAGATAGAGATTATTAATATTCCAGTGTATAATCAAGGAAACTAAGGCATAGAGAAATTAGGCCACCTGTCCAAGTGTTACATTTGGCTGAGTCAGATTCAAATCCAGGCAGCCTGTCTCCAAAGTCTATGCATTTAACCCCACACTGTTCCTGCCATTAATAAAATATTAAAGATTTTTTCACAACTAGAACACCTTAGATCAGCAAATATTCAAGGATTACATTTATGTAAAATGCAGGAGTTAATATTGATAAAGATACAAAGAAACATAAAACAAAATCATTGCTCTTCAGGAGCTTACTGTCCAGTTTCATGATGCACCATTTTCCTTGGGAATAGAGTTTGCAATCACCTTGCAAACCAATCCTTTGTTTACTATGTGATGTTGACAGGACATCGACACTATGAGGATAACAGGAATGAGGAATGAAGGCCAGAAGTCACCGACAGCCATGCCTAACACTTCAAGACAGGTAAAGCTGTTTCCATGGAGCTCTAATTAAAAAGCCAAAGCAAGCCTGCTACTAAGGCTCAGATAATCTCTCTGATGTCACCATTTCCATTTTTAAAATAAAGATAATGGAATTGGTCGTCTTTAAGTTCCTTTTCATTTCCAAGTGTTTGTTTATTTGTCATCCCCTCCCAACCTCAATGTTCTCAAAAATAAGATGATGGACCTGCTGGATCTGCCCACAGTTTTCCTTTATTGACATTCTAAGACCCCCAAGCTAGAAAAGGCAATCTTGTCCCAAAGACTGTTGCCTATGGTGACTTACACTTCCAATTACTTGTCTACTATGTACTTGTCTACTTAAATACTTTCCTCGTCAAGGTCCCTACGATCAGGAACCCCAAAAATCTAGTCTTCTTAGAATTCTGGCATTACAGAAATTTTCCCAGTTCTTTTTATTAAAATAACCAAGAAGAGACTATAACACAAGGAGGATTATAGCCTTTATTTTATATCTTTTTCACTGTTGTTTTCAAAGTCTGTTCCCGAAGCAGGTAATTAACTCATTTGTATGGGACTTGAACAAGCAGGCAGCTGGTGATGAAGGGCAGAACTTCATGTCCAGGAAGTGTTTTTAGAGCACATTTAGCATCATTACAAGTAGCATTCAATTATATGATAAAGCATTTCCCTAAAGACCTTGTGCCATAAACATGCATTACTCAACCTTAGTCTCCCAGAATATGATGCTGCCACAGGAGATTTTACAGAGATTTTTCTATCACTCTTAGCCTACCTGGATTTCATGTCCCCAGAATAGGAAGGATAAAAGCCAGGATTCTGTTGTTTCCTCCTCTTCTACTTCACTAGAGAAGTGATTTGGAGATTTTCCATTCAGGAGTATCTGCAGTTGCAGTTGGTACATCAAAGGCTGTTTTTTGATGAACTTATTCGCCAAACATTCATGCCTACTTTTACAATTAACCTGTTTCTTCCATTCTCATTAAGACAGAACCCTTCGTAGCTCCAAGTGCTAGACATCCTGCCCTTAGATGAGATCGTGGGATTCTCAGCCAGCTTTCTTTCCTTCTTGTGTCTGGTTTTCTTGGAAAGGAGACAGGAGCTTTCCTACCTCTGCCATCATCCATGCTGATGGAGGACCACCAAGAGATAACACAGACACCAGGCATGCTGTTATTAGATCTGTCCCTTCTCTCCAGATATTGAAAGTCTCCAGGTGGTCATGATTTTATGACTAGTGAGAATAGGTACGTTTAAACAGGGAGATGGTGTGCATGGGGAAGAAGCACCTCAAATTGGAGCACTGTACCTGCCAGTGGTTTAGATGGTTTCCTTACTGTTTAGTTTCTCTCCCTCTAGAGTGTAGTGCCTGCATGGACTTTCTGTACTTGGGAATAAGGTCGTGCCACTCCAACAGCACACAGAACAATGCGTGGGCAGTAGTAAGGAAGGGAACAGGGCAACAGGAATATCTGGAGAAAAACAAAATACAACTAGCAACTTGTGATACGAATGGAGCTCAGAGCACAGAGACACCTGACCTGCTATGCCAGCTGCCATCCTTAATTAAACTCCAAGCTGGCCTGAGCTCACACCTCCACACTCCTGAAGAATGAGCAAAGGCCACTGGTCCATCAAAGCTAATTTGTTTGCAGCCATGAAAGTCCCTCGGGAGGCCGGCTCATTGTCTCTGTGCTCTGGAGCCTGTGCCTCAGTCACTCTGCCTGGCAGGCGTGGGGTGAGTGTTTGATGATTCTCAGCACGGAGAGAAGGGCTCTGTTGACAACTGTTCTGAAATAGCTCCTCATCACTCTCCCCAGCCCTGTACTGAGCCTAGAGAAGCACTACATTTCCAAGTGTCCTACAGAAAACCTTGAGATGCCATGGTCCTGGGTAAGCCAGGAACTAGTATTCATTTAACCCCACCATGTGGAAAACAGCTGGAAGGAAAGCCTATGTGTCCTCTGTGCTCCATAAATCTATATAATGGCATATTGTTTTTGGGTGGGGGGAGGCTTACTGAATCCAGGATAGTAGGAATCTGTTGCCCTTTTATTGTAGTCATTTAACATTTCTCTATCTGGTACCCTGCAACAGGCACTCAGCCTGTACTAGCACGTAATGTAGAGTCACTTCTCCATTATACTGTTAATCGCAGTTTGTTTTGGCTTGCATGTTTCTTGATGCATTGAAGTCTGTCTGTTTCACTAGATCGGTCCCTTTAAAAAAAAATCTGTATCTTATTGTACTATTTGTTTCCTCAGTACATAGAACAGTACGTGTTCAACTTAAGTCTTCTTGAACAGACTCTGTATCAACTGACAGTGGCTACAGCTGTAGACAAACTGCATTCAGCACTTGTCTGCCTGGCTGAGCCCCTTCCTCAAGACTTCTGCTTATTACTCAAGAAGTCTTTCTTCTCCCAGTCTCATTAGCCCCTTTCACTGCTGATAATCCATCTGGTTTTCACACAACCTCAATGACACATCTTATGAGTGCTTCAGTAGCTCTGAGGGCAATATAGGGTATATCAGTGAAGAGTGAACACTCTGGTGTAGGACTGCCTGGGGCCAACTCTCTGTTCAACTACTCAATAGTCAAATGATGTTAGGCAGGTAACTCTGTGCCTCAGCTTTCTTATCTGTACAATAGAGATATAACAGTTTCTACTTTTCAGAATAAACTGAGTTTTTTTTTGTTTAAAGGGCTTAAAATAAGGTCTTGTGTATAATAAATACTTAATAAATGTCAGAAAATAGCCAACAAAGGTCAGTGAAATCAAAACACCAATAACTCACTTAAATGTTCACTTATATACCTAATATTTTTGAAGTTCCTATTTTGTGTAAGTATAAGTCAAAATTCCTGTCCTCCAGGATTGTGTGATCTAGTGGAATACTGGGGAAGCAAATGAATAATTTCCAAAGTGCAAGACAAAAGGCCTAGAGGGGAGTAAGAAAGCATATGAGTAAGAACATAGAGTTGAAGATTGCTGGTGTAGAGTAAAGCGGAGCAGAGATGAAGAGAAGTAGAGGGGGGAGGGGGACTGGAAGAGGGAGGGAGAAAAGGAGAGAGAGACAGAGGGAGAAGGGAAGAGGGAGAGAGGGAAAGAAGGAGCAGAATGGAGAGAGGGAGGGAGAGATTCTGTGTAAGAAAGAGGGGGGAGGGGAGCAAGCATGGAGAGGTGAGAAATGAGGCTGAAGAAGCAGGGATTAGACTGAGAATGGTCTTGAGTCTTCTTATCAAGGAACAGTCTGGACTTTATTTTCAGAGTAATAGGGTACAATTAAAGATAGTTATGTAGGAAGTGATATAATCAAATTAGCATTTTTGAAAGATCATTGCAGGTCCAGTATAAAGAGGGCTAAATTGATTTTGATAAAGGTGCCAAGAATATACACTGGGGAAAGGAAAGTCTCTTCAATAAAAGGTTCTGAGAAAACTGAATATCCATATGCAGAAGAATGAAACTAGACCCCCATCTCTGGCTACATGCAAAAATTAACTCAAAATGGATTAAAGACTTAAATGTAAGAGCCAAAATTATAAAACTACTAGAAGAAAACATTCGGGAAGCACTTCAGGACATTGGTCTGGACAAAGATTTTACAGATAAGACCTCAAAAGCAAAGGCAACAAAAGCAAAAATAGACAAATGTGATTATATCAAACTAAAAATATTCTGCGCAGCAAAGGAAACAATAAACAGAGTGAAGAGACAACTTGTAGAATGGGAGAAAATATTTGCAAACTATTCATACAAGGGATTAATATTCAGAACAAAGAACTCAAATAACTCAACAGCAAAAAAATAAATAATCTGATTAAAAAGTAGGCAAATGATCTGAATAAACACTTCTCAAAAGAAGACATACAAATGGAAAACAAGTATGTGAAAAAATGCTGAACATCACTAATAATCAGAGAAATGCAAATCAAAACCACAATGTGATATCATCTCATCCCAGTTATAATAGCTATTATCAAAATTAAAAAAAAGTAACAAATGCTGTCAAGCATGCAGAGAAAAGGGAACTCATACACTGTTAGTGGGAATGTAAATTAGTACAGCCATTACAGAGAACAGTATAGAAGTTCCTCAGAAAACTAAAAATAGAACTTAACATATGATCTAGCAATCCCACTACTAAGTATTTACCCAAAGGAAATCATACACACGCACACATACACACACACACTTATAAAATGGAATCAATATGTTGAAGAGATAGCTAGCTACACTCTCATTTTTAGTACAGCATTATTCATAATAGCCAAGGTATGGAATCAACCTAAATACCCATCAACAGATGAATGGATAAAGAGAACGTGGTATATATAAACAATGGAATACAATTCAGCCATAAAAAAGAATGAATTACTGTCACTTGTGGCAACATGGATGAGCCTGGAGGACATCATGTTAAGTAAAATAAGCCAGGCACAGAAAGATAAATATTGCATGTTCTCACTTATATGTGGAAGCTAAAGATGTTGATTTCATAGAAGTAGATAGTAGCATAGTGGTTACCAGAGGCTGAGAAGGGTGGGGTAGTGGGGGTTATAGGGGAGAGGTTGGTTAACAGACGCAAAATTACAGCCATATAGGAGAAATAAGTTCTACTGTTCTATAACACTGTAGGGTGACTAGAATTAACAATTCATTGTGCATTTTCAAATAGCAATGAAAATAAATTTTGAATGTTCTCGACACAAAGAAATGATGTTTGAGGTGACAGAGATGCTAATTACTCTGATCTGATCATTACACATTGTATACATGTATCAAGATATCATCCTGTGCCCCATAAATACACACGATTATTATGTGTCTATTAAAAAAAGAGATAAAGAGGGATAAACAAGCAGAAACACAAGTTAGGAGGTTGCTCCTGTAAACTGGGTAGGAATTAACAATGGCCTGAAATAAAGGACTGGCAGTAGGGAGGGAGATAAGGGAATGGATTTTAAAAATCTTGAAAAGTTAAGAGACATAAGGTCAGGTGATTACTTGGATGTGGGAGAAGACAGAGAAGGAGTGGAAGATGACCAGATTTCCACTGGATGGGACAGAGTGCAAAAGGGATAGGACTCAGTAAGAACAAGCCATGGTGAATAGCAGAAGGACCATGCAGACAGCAATGACACTTGGCAAATCACCCACTGGACCCTCTCATATGTGCCAATAGAAAGGTGATGGGATGGAGGAGAACTTTCTGTGATGATGTATGGGCATCCCTGCGAATGCCAGCAGACGTAAGCTCATCTGAGAGGAGAGGAAGAATCTGGGTGACTGATGTGTATCCTCCACAGAAGGAGAAGTCCTGGAGACTGGGCCATCAGGGTCAGCTGGGCAACCTCACTTCCCCTTCCTATGTCCATCACACAGCCAGTCAGTACTTAGAGAACCTAACAATATGCAGTCAGTGCTATGCCAGCTTCTGTGGGCACAAAGACACAAAATAAGACATGGTTTCTATCCTTTAAGGAATTTTTAACCTATTTGAAGACATGTATCTACTGTACATGAGACTTCATAAAACAATAAGGAAGAGTATATTCAATGCCAAATCAAGAGATTTGTCAAAATAATAAAATCCATATATGACAAACCCACGGCCAACATCATACTGAATGTGGAAAAGTTGAAAGTATTCCTCTTAAGAACTGGAACAAGACACTGTCGTCCACTGTCACCACTTCTAGTCAACATAGTGCTGGAAGTCTTAGCCAGAGCAATTTCCAAGAGGAAAAAAATAAAGGGCACCCAAATTGGAAACGAGGAGGTCAAACTATTTCTGTTTGCTCATGATATGATCTTATGTCTAGAAAATCTTAAAGACTCCTCCAAAAGACTCCTAGAATTGATAAATAAATTTAGTAAAGTCTCAGGTTACAAAATTAATGTACACAAATCAGTAACATTTCTATACACTCATCAGTCAAGCTGACAGTCAAATCAAGAACTCAATAACATTCACAAAGCTGCAAAGAAAATAAAATACCTAGTAATATACTTAACCATGGAAGTGAAAGTTCTCTACAAGGAGAACTACAAAACACTGATGAAAGAAATCACAGATGACACAAACAAATGGAAAAACCTTACATGCTCATACACTGTAAGTATCAATATTGTTAATCATCAGGGAGATGCAAATTAAAACCACAATGAGATACCACCTTACCCCCCCCCAGAATGGCCGTTATTAAAAAGTCAAAAATCATTAGATATTAGCTTGGATGCAGTGAAAAGGGAATACTTATACACTGTCAATGGGAATATAAACTGGTATAATCTCTGTGGAAAAAGTCTGGATAATTCTCAAAGAACTAAAAGTAGACCTACCATTCAATTCAGCAACACCACCACTGGATATCTACCCAAAGGAAAAGAAGTCATTATATCAAAAAGATACCTGCACCCAAATGTTTATTGCAGCACAATTCACAATTGCAAAGATATGGAATCAACCTAAGTGCCCATCAACTGATGAGAGGATAGTAGCATATACATACCATGGAGTACTACTCAGTCATAAAAAGGAATGAAATAATGTTATTTCCAGCAACTTAGATGGAAATGGAGACCATTATGCTAAATGAAGTATTCTCAGGAATGGAAAAACAAATCCCACATGTTTGCACTTATAAGTGAGAGCTAAATGATGGGTATATATGATCATAAAGTGATGTAATGGGCATTGGAAACTAAGAAGGGGGAGGGTAGAAGAGTAGTGAGGGATAAACATTTTCCTATTGGGTACAAGGTACACTATTCTGGTGTCAGATACATGGAAAGCCCTGACTTCAGCATTATACAATTCATCCATGCAACAAAAACCACTTGTACCATACATACATACATATATAAATTGAGAGATTTGGTATATAAAGTCCTGCAAGAACCCTCTCAGGAATGTTGTGATTAGAAAAGTTTGGATTGAAAGGATGAAGAGGATTTATTCTTATTTGAGCAAGAAGGAGTTCCTGCACATAGTTAAGAACTCAAATTTTTGTTTAATGAATAATCAAGATTGAAGAGTTATTCTTTCCAGTTTCTATGTTGTATGTATGTGTTCTTTCCTTCTGTTTAAAATTCCATTAATTGAAGCAGCATTTTAAGTCATGGACTTTACAGAAGCTCTGTCCTTGCTTCCTTTTTCTTTCTCACCCAACTCCTCAAAGAAAAAGGTTGAGGACATGATGGTCTCATGAATGGGGAAGGGGAGTGAGCAAAGGAAGGAGAAAGTAGTAGATAACTTCTTCTTACTGATCTTTCTGTCTATACCTCCCACCCCATTCCCAGAACTGAGTAGTTAGATGAATGCTATCAACATGCTATTGTACTCTTATATGCTGACAGGTCCACCTGGACTCAGCCCAACTGCCAGGTGGGCATGCGTGCAAGGTGAAGTAATTCCTAAGGTCAATCACCTGGGACAAAAGAGGGACTGTGAGACCAGAGGCCAGAATTAAGGAAGCACAGCAGGGCTGGAAGAAGTGACTTTCACATTCTTGGATCCAGTTATGGAGAGTCAAGATAGCCATTGGGGTGCTCTTGGGAAATAGATGTTACAGAAGCATCCAACTGGAGACATGTCTGAAGGTAGGAAGCAGGGCACTTGGGCAGGTCATGCTCTCCTCTGGGGTTCCATGCAAATAGGAACAGCAGCAGTGAGCCTGTTAGTTGTGTAAGAATCAGAAAATTTAAGCCATAATGTTGGAATATCTTGGACCTTCCATCTTCATTTTTCCTTGGGTTATCACTCAGTGTTTAACAATTTTAAGTTCTAGTGTGTTTGGCTGGATTACAATAAATTGAGGAAAGAACTTTTTTGGTCTACAAGTGAACCAAAACATTAAAGGAAGCAAGATACCTGCCTTTCTGTGGCCAACAGAGTGGTAATCAAACAGGAGAATCATGAGATAGCAACAGGGGGGCAAAGCTGGGGTTACTTGACTAGCCAGCCCTTATCCTATTCAGGTATGATCCTTATATTTAATAACTTCTGAATTTTCTTAATAAGGACAGTATCTCAATTGTCCCCTTTATGCTCTATCCATGCTACTTGAGACTGTGTAGCCCAGGAATAAATATGGCTGGTGTTCATTGTCATGGCTATAGATTTCAAATTGTGTGGACAAAGGGAGTCTATTTCTCCAGAGGCACCATGTCTGTTGGTAACAGACAGAGCTGAACTCAGTCCCCAGTGGTCTGACTTCTACATGCATTGTGTTTATGCCATTTCACCACACTACTTCAAACAGGACTGATTACTATCTCCCTGTGATGGTTCAATATAGTCCTGCTCAAATACATGGATAAGAAAACTTCACAAGCTCTCCTGGGCAGAAAGTCATTCTCTTCCCCAGAAAAAGTGCCAGGTCATCCAGGCCCCTCTGGGTATAGTGGGATGGGATGAGACCAACTTTTCATGGAATAGGAGCAGGATAGGTGGAGATGGGCTGTGTAGTTTGTATTTCAGAAGCTTTGAATAATTTACAGACATTATCTCATCCACCTACAGCATGAGCTCATTTACAGACTTCCAATCAATTATTGATAATACATAATTATTTGTATTGTGTTTATACTTCAAAGGCAGAGCCAGTCATTAACCAAGTTAACACCCATAGCCCATCTCAACTACATATTATTGAAGTATTTACACAGTTAAGTGCTTTTGAAACGTATCTTTGTCACCTCTGGAAAGTTGCTGATAGTTTATAATGAAGAAAGTTATATGGTGAATGGTTAAATCTGAAGCTCTGGATTTTTACAAAAATAGTTGGTGGTTTTACAACCATATTAGAGGTAGGTCAACTGATATATACAGGAAATAGGTAAAACTTACATGAGCAAGTGGAGAAAAAAATAGAATCCATACCTACATTTAAGATGCATCTATGTGCCTATCTATATAATTGTGTCAGGCACTGCACTAAATGCTTTATAAATATTATCTTACTTAACCCTTACCTCAGCCATTTTAGGGATGAGATTGTAGCCATTTCTCAGATGAGAAAAAAAAAGAAAGGCTGAAACATTTCCTCATAATCACGCTGCTGGGAAGAACATATAAACCCTAAATTTCAGACTCAACTCTTTTTGACTCATACCACATCAATAGCCCAGAAGAGAAGGTTCCCATCCCTGTCCTAAGGTTGCAGAATGCTAATCCCACCAGGCTCACCCTACCTCCCTCCCAAATCCTATACCTTAAATGAAGTTAAAAAAACTTCATATTAGGCTCCTGACTATCTCCAAAAGAGTTTTCTATTTTGAAATGTCCACTGGGAATGTAAAGACCATCAACTGAAGTTCCTGGGACTGTCAGGGCTCAAGAGCTTGTAAAATCTATATTCATGGCAAGTGAGATCATTTCCATTTTATGTAGTTCTAAAAATTGAGACCAATTCACAATGCAAGCTTTCTCTTCCAGAAGGCAATTCAACTTTGGGCATGATGGGGCAAGTTTCAACCATGAACATACATGTGTAGATTTTAATCATGTGTATATCCAGATTTTATACATTTTGAAGAAAAAGACTTTGCCTGTTTGTGTTAAAAGTTGTTATCATGGAATAAGGTTAAAATTTATGAAACCTTGCCTAAATTAAAAAAGTATTTTGTTATGGTAAAGGATAGAGAGTCTTCCTGAAAATACGTATAAACTATTCACAATAGTTGAGCTCTAATTTTGTTTGGACACTGCTATCAAAAGGCATTATATGTAAATAGTAAGATTTATAAAATTTAAACTTATAGCTGGAAATAATTATTTTGGAGGAGGAGAAGAGGAAGATGTCAATATTTTTTTAAAGAATGATGTAAAGACGACCCCATCTGATGTCTGAGGAATAAACCACAGAAATGCGATGCTTTCAGCATAAAGACAGTCTCTAAGTGCTTCTTTATTCTAGGAATGAGCAAGCTCCCCTGAGAGAACTGAAGGCAGCAGAAAGACACCATGGCAGCACCAGGAGGCTTACAAAGCAGCAGCAGCACTCCCAGCCGTGAGTACAGCGATGGCTGTTTCTAGATGCTGTGGCCGGCCTGAGGTTTACTCCAACACAAGAGGAGTATTCAGAAGGAAATGGTTGGAATAAATTAATCATATGCAAGGAAAAGGGAGAAGGTTATCAAATTACAGAAAGGTATTGGTTCTTTTAAAAATAAAATAAAAAGCTTGTTCTAGGGAGCTTAAATATTTACTTAAGGAAAGTACTTGCCGGTGAGTTTCTTGTGTAAGGGATGTACCACTGTCACCTTGCAGCAGGAAAGCCTAATTGCAGGACAAGTATCCTCTGACAAAAGTCTTGCTGAGAAATGCCAACTTGAAGTGATAAAGAGCTAAAAACACCCACAATTGCTGTTTCTTTGCCCGTCCCTCAAATGGTCATACATATAGCTGTGTGATTGACACTGACTGACAGATCTATTAAAGTCTAGCCTCTTCTAGGGAGAATGTTTATTAATTCAAACAACAGAAATACTTGCAACACCAATTTTTTTTATGATGCTCAGAGATTTCTTACAAGAGCCAAAACAAATATAAGCTTGTTCCAGAAGCATTAATGCAGAAACATGGTGAGCCCAAGAACCTCCTGGGTAAGACTGCTAATATTTCAGATTCCTCGAACCCTTCTGCAGGTGGGTACTTTAAAAGAATATCCCAGGTGATTGTCAAGCAGGAGGTCTTTGACCCCTGTATGAGAGACACTGCAGAACAACTAGAACAAACAAGCAAATTCAGGCCCCTGACAGTAAGTGATCCTCATTCTGTATCCATCTTTAAAGAGTTCAATTCATCAAAATATAAAAAGTCCTTTCAAATGAATAACCCAGTCATTGGAGATATACATGATTGTTGTTTTCACAATTTTGCTTGATTGGCCCCAACCAAAAGTAATGCTGAGGTGCCCTGGACACCTATATTCTGCCAAGCATCACTTGTTTCTGGTAGTGAGTTAAGAAGAATGTTACTGAGAACCTGGAGAAAATTAGTGCGAAAAGCTTGTGTTCTTTGAAGTAAGGAAGAAGGGGCAGCCAAAGAATCAGAGACAAAACGCTGGACAGCTGGCTTGCAAAACTGCCTGCTGGGAAAAAGCGTAAGTGACAGGTTGGATGGCTGATTTAGTTCTCGATTGAGCCAAATTTCCCTCTCTGCCTGGCAGCGCATGGTTGGCATGTTAAATGACTAAGGTACACATAGTTGGAAACTTGGAATGCTTGCACCTGGAAAAACAAGCTGTGTTGATGAGCAGCAACTAACACCTACTGCTGATGGCCAGAGATATGGGAAGCACCGACTCTTTATATGGTCATAAAAATATACGGCCATAAATAAAACCATGACTTAATGAGGAGCACAGGTACTATAACAAGCTCTGTGGATGCTTCATAAGCACCTAAAATCCCTGGAATTCTAGATTTCATTGGGCACTATGATGAGAAACAGTGAAGATGTTATTCTAAAGAGCTTGCATATCAGAAAAATAGTAGATCAGGACAGAGGCAAGGCTCAGGATGTCCAATAGGAGATAAAGCAATCACAGTGTCCCATGAATAAATAGGGCTGTAACCATCAGCTGGGGGAGGAAGGCAGGGTACAAGATGGTGGAGTTAGGGTAAGGTAAGACTGGCAGAGACATGGAGAGATGGGGCGAATGCTGAAGGGAGAGGGGAAGTCTAGTCTCAGGCTAACGTTTATGTTTTCCACTTGAGCTTGGTTTACTTTAGTTTTGGTGGAAGGAACACAGACCAGCATTGCATATCCCACATAGTCCTCTGCTATTCCACTTACCCCCTCCCTCCTCCCTTTGGAGTGACGATGTGGTGGTTGTTACAGAATTGAGAAACCAGGGTGAGGCTGTTCTCTGTTAACAAGGCAGTGGTATCTGGCAGCTGCAGGGTGAGAAAGTTTGTGTCTCTTGCCTTTTCATTGCATAACAGGAAGGGGAAGATGGAGAAAATTGCGAGGCACCCACGAGAGCTGAGGAAACGCCAAGCTGGAACTGAAGACTGATGGACAGAACAGAGACACTGAGTGCCCAGAGGCAGGGCTGTCCCCTTAGCTGCAATTGTCATCTGCATCATTCATCCCTTTGGGAGCACCCCAAGTGTGCCAGGTTCTTCCTTGACTGCAGTCTTTGAGGCTGATAGACTTGGGATCAGAAGTGGACACAAAGTTCAGGGCAATGAAGGGCCAGGACAACAGCTTGGCTGTGCCAAATGTTTTGAATTTTTTTTTCCAGTGCCTTCTTCCCACTCTCAAACTGATTCCAAATTCCAATGTGGACATGCAGTTTTTATTTTTTCCTCTCTACATGGCATTTTTTGCTTTGAGAGACATTAGCAAATCGCTAGAGACTAGTTCTGAATTTAAAAAAAATTTGGCAGGAGTACATGAACAGATATCATAAAATTTGCAGTTTTAGAAAGCTTTTGTGGAAATAAATTATATATATTTTTCTCCAAAATGAAAAAAAGTCCTCTTATCTCTCCATTGAGAACTAGACCCCATCCCCTCAAGCTGCCTTTTAAGGTCTGAGCTAAACTACCACCATCAGATGTTTACATCTGCAAGGATTAGTACTACACATCCCCACTACAAGGGGGCATATAACACTCATCACAGACATTTTAAAATATATACATTGAGCAGGGATTTAGACCTGCTGGTCAGTGGCTGCAGGAGTTAAAAATGGTCACTTAGTAATCAGCACTGCTTTAGTAAAGTGGCAATGGAGAGACCTATCATCTCCTTGAGCTATATCTTCTTCAATCATGTCATCCTTACCAGGAAGAATTGTAAGTGGCGAGGACAGGTAAAATCAAAATGCTCATTGAACTGTGGAGATATGTCGAGTCTTGTTCTCCCCAAATCTTCCCCAGTTGAAGTCACAGATGCCTTTCACCTAGGGCATGAGCTAGCTCCCATAAACACAAGGAAAACGTTAGGAGATTCAGTTTCTTACTACTTGAACCTAATCCATCACTCTGTATCTTGTGGGATGGGCCAGGAAATACCATGTCAAATACTGCCTCTGCCAACCATCCAAGTGCCCACGACTGGGCTTTCACCTTGAGTTCCCTTCCTCCGCTCTGCTAAGTCACTAACTGAGGGTCCCGTCAACCATGAGGATAGGGAAGGGGTATTGCATGACGGATAATGGCCTTTCTCTCCCCCTTCTGGATAACCAGGAGTTATGCCCAATATATAACGGTTGAGTTAACTTGGCAGCACCGGAGGGAATGAACACACTGATAGAAACTGATGGAGCAACGCCACACCTCAAAAAGGAAAGTCCTTGTTCATGGCGACCTAAGCAAAGTCTGTCAGACCCCATGAAGATAAATGCTCCAAATTAGCCAGTTGCTCTCCTGCAGAATTCATCCTTATGTTCCCAGTGAACAAGACACAGATGAAAGCCATGTTTGGCTTCCTTTTAAACTTGTATATTTTGTGAAGGAAGTGAGTCTATTCTTTACTATAGCAACTGGAAACTTTCTATGGCAGGATGTGGGTAAGTTTGTGTGTGATGCTAATGAATTCAAGGTCATAGCTGTGCCTTACTTTGGGATGACACCAGCACACCTAACCTGGCTAGCTACATTGTCATTGAAGATACTAGTCAAATGAGGAAACAGGTGTGTGAGGCCATTGACTGCAAATTTAGCTCTGCCACAGTTTCTCAAAATGTGGGTTGTGGACCATCTGCATAAGAATCATGTGGGAGTTTTTGTATTAAAAAAAATAAAAGCAGGTTTTCGGCCTCCATCCAAGAGAAGGATAGGAATTGATTTACCATCACATGGGGGATTAGTTTAAAAATTTAAAAGAAAGAAAGAAAAGGAATTGATGGATATGCTCATTCAAGTTTGAGAACTACCACCCTTCTGAGTGAGCTCTGTGCCAAACCCTATAGGTACTGGCCAGGATTATCATCCTTATTGACACAATTTATCTAGGACATTGAGTAGTGAGTAAAACCACAATACTCATTTTTTTAAACACACACACGTGGTTTTTTTAAAGAGATGAATGAGATCTTGCTGTGCTGCCCAGGTAGCAGTGGCTATTCACAGGCACGATCATAGTACACTATAGACTCGAACTCCTGGACTCAAGCAGTACCCCTACCTCATCCTTCCGAGACGCTGGGACTATAGGTGCACACCACAACATTCGGCCACAGTGCTCATTTTTCAACTTAGAAAGTGACCAGAGGAAGTTGTGGAAATTTTCTCATGAACATCAAAAAGTCCTTGCTTGTTGATGGATACTTTTTCTTGGCTCTGTTTTTCTTAAAAAGGTAATAATCTTTAGCTGTTTACTAGAGGTTTTGCTGAAGGATAATATTAAGCCCTTCTTAATATTCACTCATTCTCACAGCTTGTATTAAATTCTAAAAACCTCTCTTCATCTTTAGGTAAAAGAAATGAAATTGCTTGAACCTAGATGCCACCGCTTATTAGGGTAATAATTTAACTTTCAAGTCTGAAATGACTGCTCTTGGGATTGAAGAGGTGGGGTAGAGATCAATTATTCCACCCTCTGTGCTGAGAGGCAGTAGTGCACCTAAATCACCCCAAAGAGATGATGTTCTGCTCTATTTTGAATTAGAAATATCTTGGAATTTATAGTGAAGTGCTAATGTAGAGCTTAAGGCAAAAATCTTTGACAAAAATGCTTCAAGAAGACATGGATCATTAGGTCAAGAGTTTCTTAATTTTGTCAACCACTTGGTGGCTAAAACACAGCTGTTTGAGAGAGGCTTACAAACAGCTTTCTTGTATGAATTGTTCTGATCCTCTAAAGGCTTTGGATAAAGCTCAGTTGAGTTTAAGTGAAATGGAAGAAAAATGATTTGACAACATTCTTATAGAAAAAGCAGCAAACTCCTGGAATGACTTAATTAGAAACACTTTGCAATCATTCTGTGAAATAATTTAGATGAAGAAAAACAAATTAATTCCTCAGAGTGTTTTGAATTATTTAAAATCACCTATTTGCTGCATGTCAGGAAGTTAAGAATAAACAAGTTATTGTTTGAAAATGGTTCAAAAATGCTTCAAGGTCATATAGTTTGTTCAGGTCATTATTTAAAAAGAGTGAAACTTTAAAGAATGAATGGGCATACTATCAAAAAGAAGTAAAACTGTCAACTGTCTGAAAATCTTAACTTCTAAAATAATTTTAAACATTTCCTTTCCAAAATGCTCCTCCTGTGACAGGTAGCCAAACTCAGTCCTGAGAGGTAATCTTGCATAACATTTCACAGCAAGTTAGAGGGAGAGCAAAGCCAGACCTCTTGAATCACTATCCAGTGTTCTCTGTAAACAATAGCATGATTTGTGAAATATGACCACAAACATAACTTCAAAAGATCACACAAAGGGCCATAACCATGACTTAAGTCTTATCCCCAGGTTTTAAAATACCTATGAAGAATAAAGATGATACATATAATATGGCTTGGGTTCTTAAGAATCAAGTTCTAACACAAGTGCAATGCATCATTTTTCTTCCATGTAAAAGCAACTATTGGAAAAGATATGTTCTTCTAATCATAGAAAAAAGGGCAAGACTTTGTGATCTAATTAGTAAGTTCAGGAGTTAGTGGAGGAAGAAAAAATACTGCTAATCGAGATCAAAATAGCAGCTATTAGGTCTAAAGAGCAAAGTACTAAGTGCTACAGAGGTGCCAGTGTATGAATAATACCTACTCATAATTCACCTGGGGCCATTTGCCTGCTGTGAACAAGTAAATGACAAATGAACAGCAGAGCTGTGGTGCTACTTTACACACTGAATAAATTCTTTGCAAAGATCCCCACCACTAAGGTACAGATTGCCTTTAAATAAAAAGAGGCGGCTGGTATTGCCTCAAGCAGATAAGTTATCAAGACAGAATTAATAACTCAAGTAGGAAGGAGGACAATACAGATGAGGAGAGATCTCAGAGGTAAAAGGTTGGATGTTTTTTATTTTTGACTATAGATCCAGCAAATGACAAATGCATTAATAAACTCGCCATGAGTTGCACTTGACTTCTATGCTATTTCTTTGGATATCAGTTTTCCTTTTCCATTTCCTGACTGTTAGAAGAAACAGAGCATGAGGCTCAATGTGGTTGTAGAAATGGGAGGAAAACTTCCTGAAAAAAACCAGTTTTACGTTTTTTTCACAATCTGAGTGTAGTTAGGATTTTATCCCAACCCTTTATCTTGAAGTCATGTATGGATCAATAGGAAATGAACCTTTTTGTCCTGCCTGCCTGTGATAATAAGAGTCCCTGGCCCACTCTGAACAATAACCCAATGTCGAGTAGCTGCTCAATGCAGGGGGCCCACCCTGGTCCCCTAGGACCTCACCACAGCGCCAGCTCACCCAAGCATGCAGGACCACACCAAACACTCCCAGCTACCTCTGTTCACCCCACATGTTGGACAGCAAGGCTTGAACTTGCAAACAGGAACTCTGGCAGCTAAGAGAGAAAAAAACGTCTGGGTCTTACAGAATGACTGCTCAGCCTCCATCTCCTGCATGCTACTCCATGCCTACCATCCTCCAGAAGGCTGCAGGACTAAACCCATGAAGGCTAGGACCCTCATTTTCTTTAGACAATTGTCACTACCTAAATCCTCTGCTGTGTCATTTTTCCTCTTCTGTATTCTCATTTCCTTAATGCTCTCACCTTCCAATCCCCTGACCCATCCCCTTGCCTTTTCCAAACCTGCTGGAACACCTAGTCTAGGACCAACATGCTTCATCACCTGCCCCCCCGATCCCCCTTGAGCACCACCTCGCACTCCTAGCTCCTCCCAAAAAACCCTGCCTCCCCTGGGGGCCTCCCAATTACAGGATGCTTATTCTCTCTGAGTTGCTTTACCAGTGGGGTCTGTGCCCTTCTGCCCAGCACTGCTTTCAGACCGTTGCTCTTTCATAAATTGTTAACGCCTTCACTTTTAAGCTTCTCGCACCTGGCAACACCATTCTCCACTCCCCTCCTCTTTGCTGTCTGTACACTTCTTTGACCTTTATTCCTTCACTGAAATCTGTTCCCTCTTCATTTCTGCTCCTGGTGCTTTGAACATTGACATTGCTATGGGTTTGTGTCCTTTCAAAGATATGTTGAATTCCTAACATTGGGTACCTGTGAATATTGACCTTATTTGTAAATAGGGTCTTTGCAGATGTAATCAACTTAAGATGAAATCATTAGGGTGGGCCCTAATCTGACATGATTGATGTCCTTTCTAAGAATAGTAGAGGCAGAGACACACGCAGATCAAAAGGCTGTGTAAAGATGGAGGAAGAGATTGGAGTTGGATGTCCACAAACCAAGGAGTGCCTGGGGCTACCAAAAACTGAAACAGGCAAGGAGGGATCCTGCCCTAGAGATTTTGGAGGGAAAATGGCCCCTGGCACAACCTTGATTTCCAACTTCTGGCCTCCAGAACTATAAGAGAATAAATTTCTCTTCTTTTAAGCCACAAATTTGTGGCAATTTATTACAGTAGCCCCAGGACAACAATGCATAAATGAATACTGCATCTTAGGTATGGCCTCCCAGTTATTTTGCTTCCCCCGTACCAATGATCTCCCACTGTCTTCCAGCCACACTCTCTCATGGTTATACACCTGGGGCCTGTTTGTACCCAACTGCTCTGCTCTGATACCTCTGAGAAACACCCCCGTCCAACCATCCACTCATCTTCCAACTAGCTCATTCAACTACTCTACTTACTATTTACATCCTTTACATATTGTCATTCCCATCTCTGCTTCTCTCCTCATCAGCTTAAATTCCAAGATCCCATGGTCCAGTCTCTATACTCTTGACCCTTTGTTCTTTAGCACACTTGCCTCGCAATACTTTGATCCTGGCTGAGTTAAACTGTCCCTTTTTCTTCATGCCTGTGCTGGGACAGCTGAGGGCTACTGCAGAAAATGACACCATCCAGAAAACTGGTAACACTAAAAATTCATGGTCACCAACCTCAAATAGACATCAATCCTGGGCCCTCACACTGCTTAGCAATTCTATTAATACTACTCTTCTCTAAGCAGCATGTTCTCCAAAACTTTCTGCATAAAACCTACAGATCTACTCCCATCCTTGACTTCTTACTTTCTGTTCAATGGAACGTGAGTTCCTCCTTTATTTGAAGGACAGTACCTCATCTTTGTTCTTAACACCAGCCCTTTCGGCCCCATCTGCAATTCTGCACATTGAACCCTCCCTGTATCTCCTTCCTTTTCTTCTCCACTTAAACCTTCCCATCAGCATTTAAACATGCTGAAGTCATTCCTGAGACTCTATCCAGCTATCATTTTCTCTTTTTCAGAGATGGCTGAACTGGTTGCCTTTATTTTCTTACTTTCCACTGACTTCTCACCTCTAAATTGACTCCTGCTCTCATCACACACCATCAAAAGAGCTATTACCAAGATTGCTATTGGCTTCCGTGTCACCGCATCTGATGGAAACATACCATCCTCACGCCATTTGACCTCCCAATGGGACTCTACCCTCTTGACTGTGCCCCTTCTGGACACTTTTCTCTTAATTTCCATTGCTTCTGTGACACCACCCATGCCTGATTTTCCTCTGATCTTTCAGTATATTCCTTCTTATTCTCTGTGGTGTGTTTCTCTTTCTCCACTCATTTTTAAATATTGACATTTCCCAGGTCCTTCCCGCTTCTCTTGTTAATCCACATTTTCATACTCACTCTCACAGCTTGATTTACTATTCTCAAGCTGTAACTCCTAAATATTATCACCATCCCAACCTCTCTTCTGAATTCTTGACCTGTATATCCAGATGCCTATCAAAATTTCCTCTTGGATGTTTTATAGGCCTTCAAAATTCAAAATGTCTAAAATTCCGCTCATAAACTCTATTACCACCCTCCGCTCTAATTCGCTAAATGATATGCCAACTTGTAGGCAACTAGCATCATACTTGATTCCTCCTGCCTTGATCCCTTTACTACTCTATGAATTTCATTAACCACACCTGAATTCAATTTATTCCTGGTCTACTCATCTTCTATTCACACGAGGAATCTATAATATTTCCACAAGTCTATGTTTTCCTCCAACAGTAAGTCCTTATTCATGTTCAACTCTCATCCTCGCTACTTTAAAATCTGTGCCCTCACCTCCTCTCTTTTGCATATGCCCTAATAATTGTGCCATCTATTAGTTTTCTCTGTCTTTTGCAACCATAGGATCCATGGGGTATAGATATCAAGCAAAAAGCTGCCAGGGAGTCAGAGGCCTGAGTTTGAGACTGTCAGAATGTCTAGAAATTGAAAAGGAAAATGCAGGAAAGGAGGAAAACACCATATATGATAAAAACTCAAGATCAGTAAACAAATTCCTCTCAAATTTTTTGCTAGCTCATGAGCTCTACAGGGAAACATTCCAAGTATCCAATGGAAAGCAATAACTGGAATGCTAAAAATGAGCAAAGGTTTTAGCAGCTATGCAGTTCTGGAGTGTTAAAATTTGGTGTTCAAATTTTGTTATTTAAAGGGGTTTAGGAAGTACTGTAGGCTTTTCATGAAAACCTAGAAGGCTATATTGTAAGACCAAGGACTATACCCTAGAACTAAATGCAGAACCAGTATAGACCAAGCCCACACAAAACCAAAGACATTCACCAGTAATTTAACTACCTGCTAGAACAAAATACAATGCTTTCAGGGGGAAGATGACAGAAACCAGAGTAACAAAATATCACCTACAATATTTAGTATACAATAAAAATTTACTAGATATTTAAAGAAATTGAAAAATGTGACTCATAATCAAGAGAAAAATCAGTCATTAGAAGTGGACCTACAGAAAATCCAGGTGTTGGATTAGTAGTCAAGGATTTTAAATAACTATTTTAAATGTTAATAAATTTATAGGAAAAAATGGGAATCATGGGAGAAGAGGAATAATTTCAGAAGAATTTGTAACACCTTAGAAACAAACAAATCAAAACTTTAGAATTTAAAAATAAAATATCTGAAATAAAAAAATTTATTGGAGGGGGTTACTAGCACATTTATATTGAAGAACAGAATCAGCAAACATACAAATAAGTCAATAGAAAGTATTTATACACAAGCATAGATAGAAAAATAGTTGAAGAAAAAATAAACAGAGTCACAGTGACTTGTGGAAAAATAGAAAACAATCTAACATATAAATAGTTGGAGTCCCAGAGGAGAGTATAAATGTCGCAGATAAAATATTTTAAGAAATAATGGCCCCCAAATTCCAAACATGATGAAAACCACCACCAAGAGAATCATGAAGCTCAGGAAAATCCAGGCAGGATAAATTCAAAGAAAACTATCCTTAAATACTAATCATTGTAATTACTAGAAATCAAAGATTAAAAAAATACAAAAAACGTCCAGAGAAAAAGACTTAGTATATACAGAGAAACAATGATGAGAATGATAGTTAACTTTTCATCAGAAACAATGAAGGCCAAGAGAAATAAATAAATAAAAGTAAAAAAAAGAAAAAGAAAGAAACAATGAAGGCCAAGAGACAATAAAATGCCATTTTCCACTTTGAGAGGCTGAGGTATAGGATCGCTTGAGGCCAGGAGCTTGAGACCAGCCTCGGCAACATAGTGAGACTCTGTCTGCATAAAAAATTAAAAAATGAGCTGAGCATGGTGGTATGTACCTATAGATTCAGCTATTTGGAAGCCCAAGAGTTTTAGGTTGCAGTGAGTTATGATGACACCACTGCACTCCAGCCTAGGCAACAGAGTAAGATTCTGTCAGAAAAAAAAAATAAAATAAAAAACCCCATTTTTGAAGTGCTGAAATAAGAAAAAAAGTCAAACCAAGATTTTATATCCAGAGAAAATATCTTTCAAAATAGAGACAAAATAAAGACATTCTCATTGAAACAAAGGCTGGGAGAGTTCGTCTCCAGCAGACCTGTACCACATATTAATAAAACACTAAAGGAAATACTTTAGGCTGAAGGAAAATGCTACCAGATGGAAATCTGGATGCAGAGGAAAAGATGAAGAGAACTGAAAATGGCAAATATGGTGATAAGACTGTTTTTCCCTTTGATTAGTTTCTTACAAAGAAAATTGATTTTTTAGAGCAAAACTAAGAATGCTTGAGGCCAGAAGTTCAAGACCAGCCTGAGCAACATAGTGAGACTGTGTCTCTACAAAAAATAAAAAACGTTAGACAGGCATGGTGGCACGTGCCTATATTTTGGGGGTGCTGAAGCAGGAGAATTGCTTGAGCCCAGGAGTTGAGTTACGATCATTTCACTGCACTCCAGCCTGGGTGACAGAGTGAGGCCCTTTCTCTTAAAAAAAAAAAAAAATGCTTGATTTCTTTTAAAGGCAGAAAAGAAGAAACAGATGAACAAAATCTAGAGGAGCAAAAAAAAAAAAAAAAAATACATAGCAAGATAGTGGACTAAAACCCAACAGCCAACAGTACCAATCATTACAACAAATATAAATGATGGAACACTCCAATTAAACAACAGAGACTGCAAAATGAGTCAGGAAAATAGCACTTACCTATATGTTGTTTATAAGAGACACATTTTAAGTATAAAAATCTAAATAAACAAACAAGGTGAAAACAAAATGATGAAAAAAGATATACCATGCAAAGAATAAGCATAAGAAAGCATATATTAATATTAGTCAAAGTATATTATAAGACCAAAGATAAATAGGATTATACAATAATGACAAATGGATCAATCCATCCAGAAAAACAGAAAATCCTAAATATATATGCTCCCAATAATGGAGCTTTAACATACATGAAACAAAATTGACAGAACTAAAGGGAGACATAGGCAAATATAATACTTAACACCTCTTGTTAGTAATTAACAGAACAAGCAGAAACAATTCAGTAAGGATATAGGAGATTTGAACACTACTATTAACCATCTTGGCTTTCATAAAACACCACATCCAACAAGTGCAGAATACACGGTTTCTTCAAGCACACATGGAAATATTCACCAAGATATACCATATGTTGGACCATAAAATAAGTCCCAATAAATTGCAAAAGATTGAAATCATAGAGAGTTGTCTGATCCCATGAGAATTAAATTAGAAATAACAATTAAAACCCATTTCCTACAATTCATTTTATTTTTAAAAACCATCTACTCATCACTTAACACTTTCCATCTAACTTACTCTGACTCTCCTTAATATTTCACTTTGAAAGGTCACAAATGCCTCCTGATCCTCATATCCAGGCCTTCAAAATATTTAATCAGTTGAATTAATTCAGTACATGGGCAACTTCATGGAGTCAATCAACATTTCCTGTTGTGTCTGACCCTGTGCTGGGGATAATAATGGCCACTGCTTACATAGCACTTTTGATGTGTCAGGTACTGTTTGTAAAGCACTTTACTATTATGAACCCATGCCATTGAATCTTCATAATAATCCTATGAGATGGATACTGTTTTCCAGATGAGGAAACTGAGGCAGAGAGAAGTAAAGTTAATTGCCCATGGTCACACAGCTATTAAGTGGTGGAACCAGAATTACCAGCCCAGGCATCTGACTCCAGGGCCTTGCTTTAACCACTGTGCTATACAGAACCATGCAGAGTCCTTGACCTCAGTGTTCACAGACCGGTGGAAGACAGAAGAAAAGACAAACTATCATAAATCAATGCAGTAGATGTTTTGACTCCTCTGTTCCACTATATCCCAATACAGAGGCACTTAGTAATCTGCTTTATCTTCCTTTATAAACTGACTTTGAAGAAAATATATGATAATCTCATTTATATTGTAAAGTGTTAGCTATAAAATTGTTACCACTACTTCATGCACTCACTCAGAGCATTTGCATTTTAATAGTTCCTGTTTAAGCAAAATACATATTTCTCATCTAGGAATGTTAGGAATTCATAAGACAGGTGGTGGGAGGGCTTGTGGAGCTGTGCCCAGGTATTCTGGAAGTCTAACTTCATGGAGTAATATGGCTTCTTTACCCTTAAGTAAGTTGGATCCATGATACTCTTTATTTCTGAATATTAGAGAAATTAGATGGTGATTCAAGTTTGAAATGAATAATCTTCAGGAAGTCACTGAACCCTTTAAATTTGTATGCCTTTTCTCTCTGTACGTGAGAACAATGTTTGCTTTGTGGGGTCATAAGGATTAAATGAGAGTGGTAAGCACCCACTGCTCTACCTGGCAAGTAGCACATGATGCCTGAGAAATGTTAAGGAAAAAAAAGATTAAAAAAATCAAAATTAACTTACAAGTCTCTTTATACTACATGAGAAGGGAGTTTTTTGAAATAAGCTTTAGCATAGTTTGGTCTTTCATAAGATCTCAGGTCCATAGAGAATACTACATACTAAAATATAAATCAGAAATTCAAAGAAGAGTGTACAATCTCAGGCTGAGCCTCTGTCTTTGTAAATTTTCACAAATTGAATTTTTTAGGAGTAAATGGTAAAGCTCTTTCTGAGCTAAAGATTCTAAAAATAGAAAGTAAGTTATTTTTAGCTGAGGATTCAATCTTAATTTATGTCATCTACATAATGATATTTGCACAATAGGTAATGTTTAATCCTGGGTCTTGAGAGCCTACATAACTCTCAGAAATGACAGCAGACTATTCCTCCTTCGTTTGCAAAACAGGAGATGAGAATAAAAAAAATAAGATTTCCTCTGGAAATTTTCAATTTGAAAACTGGATTTTTTTTTTAGTTTGAATAAGCCATGATCAGTAAGACAGACAAAAGAGAGGGAGAACTTCATTATTAGACACCTAGAGCCCAAAGACTTTACACATGCCATTGGCTTTTAAAGGGCACTAGGGCAAATTATTTCACTCCATCCTATTTCAGTCTTCTTATCATTAAAAATCAATGAAACAAACCTTGGTCGGTTGAAACTGATCTTAAAAAAAAAAAATAGTTCCCACATTCTTACCATTTTTTGATGATGATCTATTATTTAAAAAGGTGAAAGTTGAGATTTATAAGGGAACTGGGGCTCTAGACACATCTGACAAAGCCACAGTAAATACTTGTCATCATTGAAGATTACTGTGGGATAAGAGTTATGAAATGCTTTCCTCCTTCTGCAAGAGAATTTGACCTTCAGTTAATGCTCCAGCTTTGTTCCAGTGACAACCTGATAAAACTGGTATGTTACCAGGGTACACTGTTTGTGGAGAAAATGATCCCTGGTTGGTAGCCTGCATCAGGACTGGGGACACTATCAGCATGTTATAGGAAGCCGTATTTTCACGTCTGTCTGAGTGCAATGCAGCAACTCTTGTAACGGAGGCTGTCTTTGTGGAGTCCCCAAAAGCTATGGCTGTGGAATTGTTACAAGATATATTGGTCCCTATGGTACATGAGGCTTTTAAGCCATTGTGACTCTCACACCTGTCGAATGTGGACCTCATTGCTTTGCACATGAGCTGTCATCTCGGTTTGGAGGATACAGGAGCCAATCCCTGAACTGATGCAGGGATTTCGGCAGAAGAGCAGTGCCTGACATTTTCCTACTGATGAGACACAGTTCCTTCTGAGAAAAGTGGCGCCAAGTGGTCTATGAAAGTATTATGAGTCTGGATGTTAAGTTGAACTCCCCAGTCCCAACCCAGTGGGCACTGCAGATACAAAACAGATGAGATATAACATGAAGGACTAGAAGAAAAGTATTAAATTCCTGCTGCCTGGTAATACATTTTCTATTTAAAAATGACAGTAAATAAACATTTGCTGTTAATGAAATAAATAAGAAACGTTTCCTCTGTGTTTCCTGGTCTCTGGTTATAGTTCTGAGTCTTTCCTACAAAACAAGATATTTTTTAAGTCTGGGACCTGGGTTTATTTGAAAGGGAATCTGAATAGTGTTCCCATCAAATGTATGAATTTTAACATCCATGAAGACTATATAGCAACCCAAGACTTTAGTCCAAGAATTTTTAATCCAAGACTTTCATTTTAAAGTTCAACTGGCTGAAACATTAAAGGAAAAAAAGCAGAATATCTGAAAATTCAGTATGAGCGCAAATTTGAAAACATACTAGTACATGTGGACAAAGGCTAGATTGAAAAACAGAAGTGAAAATAGTTGTGACAAAGTGGTAAAATTGTGGATGATACATTATATCTCTTTTTAAAACTCTTCTGTCTTGTTATCTGGTTTTAAATTTAGAATGAAAATTAAAATAAGAATAATCACTTAGTCAAATGGACATTAGCAAAGATAGTTCTCATCCCTAATGCATTTACCAGTGTTATAGCTTATTTTTATACCTGGAGAATACTAAGCATTCTTAGGTTACAACATATAGTGGTTTCTAATCTGGTTTAGGAAAAACAAATACAGAGCCACGTTTATAGAATTATATAATAGTTAAATGAATATTTAATCCAAGACTTTCACTTTGAAGCTCAAGATTTCATAATCTGATCCATGATCTTTCACACAAAAGAAGACTCTGTAAGTCAAAAGGGCTAACAAAATTATACTTAGTATTATTATCAACTCTAGCTACTAAGTACACTGTATTAGGTTCAGTACTATGTGCTTTACACACACTATTTCTCTTTATTTTCAGTCTTTCTGAAAGGTAATTAGTTTTCCTTATTTTAGCAGATCAAGAAACTGAGTCCCAGTTTAAATATCTTGACTGATATGCAATCGTAATAACCAATGGTTATGCAGAGCTTACAATGTGCTAGGCAATTTGTGTGCTAGGTGTGTCACACGTTTAACCTTAATTAATCCTAAGAGAAATCTTATAAGGTAGCACTATTAATATTAAATTCCCATTAAGCAGATGAGGAAACTCAGCTCAGAAAGGTGAGTACCTTGCCCAGGGTCCTGACTCGGCTAGTAAGTGATGGAGACAGGATTCTAACTCTGTCAATCTGGCTCAGACCCTGTGCCCTAAAGCACTGTCTTATTCCCCACTGGATAGATGACTAGGAAATACTACTGTTCGGTTTCCAATTCAGGCCAATACTCTTTCCACCGCGCCACACTGCACCTCATTTGGCAGATGAGAAAACTGAAAACAAGATTAAGTGATTCATCTGTGGCCACATGACTAGTTGATGGCTGAGAATTAACTTCTTGACATCTAATTTAATGATCTTCCTATTATCCCAGACTGCTTGGTGTGAAAAGAAAAATATCTAGCTAAGAACAAAAGCAAATGAGAAAAAGCCTCAGGGAAATCAAGTCTAAGACCTTTAAACAATGAAGTTTTTCCTTGTCTCTTTTCTATGCCGTTTACTTTAATGGACCTCTGTCTCCCCAGTACCAGCTGATGTCTGGCCTCTGGGATCAGGGACCGACATGGGAGGGAGAAGCGGTGACGTGAGCGGGGAGCTCCTGGGGGAGGTGGCCCTCACCATGCACATCTGGCGTTCTAGGTTTCAGCCATACTCTGTGTATGTGTCTGTGTTGTATATGTTTATGTGGAAAATGACATGCCAATAGTTGGGCCCTTTGGAAAATGTTATCATTTGTAAAAAAAGGTTTTTAAAAAAAGGTTCTGTGAGAAAAACTGAGCTTGGAGGGTGTGATGGTTGGTTGTATATCAACTTGGCCAGGCCATAGTGCCCAGTTATTTAATCAAACACTAATATAGCTTTTGATGAGAAGGTATTTTGTAGATATAATTAACGTCTACTCTTCAGCGTGGCACTGAGTAGTTCTTCAGATCATGTCTGGTGGCTCTGCAAATTATAACAGGGAACATGGCATCCCAGAGGGAATGGACCCTGATGGGTGTGGTTGAGGGCAACTGGAATGAAATTGTCAATAACTTTCATGACAGGAATGTAAAGGAGTGTCTTCTCCAGGGCATGCTTGTGGTTTTGAGAAGCCTTCAGCTATTCAGAAGAGAGCTCTTATTCCTTGTATTAAAGACCCGAAAGGTAATTCTGGAACTTGGAGACTATATGGGAGCAACTTGTCATTCTTGCATTGGTAGAACAAACGTTTGAAATGAAATGCAAAACAATGCATGCCGAAGCACTGCATATTGTTGCTGGTACGCCAGGGAGAGTGTCTGATGTGTTAAACAGAAGATGTCTTTCTTCCAAATGGATCAAAATGTTGGTTTTGGATGAAAAGATGAAATGTTGAGCTGAGTGTGTAAGGATCAAATCTATGAGATTTTCCAAAAATTAAATACAAGTATTCAGATTGTGTTGCTTTCTGCCACAATGCCAACTGATGTGTTGGAAGTGACCCAAAAATTCCTGAGAGATCTAATTTAAATTCTGGTGAAAAAGGAAGAATTGACCTCTGAAGAAATCCAACAGTTTTATATTAATGTTGAAAGAGAGAAATGAAAATTGGACACACTTTGTGACTTGTATGAGACACTGAGCATTATGTAGGCTGTGATTTTTTTCTCAATTCAAGGCACAAGGTGGACTGGCTCACAGAGACAGGACACACTAGGGAATTCACAGTTTCTGCTCTGCGTGGTGACATGGACCAGAAGGAAAGCGATGTTATTGTGAGGGAAGTCTGGTCAGGGTCAAGCCATGTTCTGATCACTACCGACTTGCTGACTTGTGGGACTGATATGCAACAAGTATCTTTCATTATAAACTATTAATATGTTGAAATATCATGATCTAACTACCAATCATGAAAACTATATTCACAGAATTGGAAGAGGGTGTTGAATTGGGAGGAAAGGTTTGGCTATAAACTTTCTTGCTGAAGAAGACAAGAGGATTCTTCGTGACATTGAGACTTTCTACAATACTACAGAGGAGGAAATGTCCACGAATGTGGCTGACCTTATTTAATTTCCGGGAGGAGACAGTTTCAAAAGCAGTGCTCACTGGTGCTGAATAGGCAGTCACAACATGCATTGTGCTTCTTTCTTTTGGTAATGTTTGAATCTTGTCTCAGTGCTCACAATGGATCAGAAATACAGATTTTTACAGCAAAGCGACATTAGTCATGAGCTTTTGTTAGGGAAGTCATTGGCTTTATCCTCTTTAGCGTTAGACTGTCGGGGTGGGTAGAAAAGATGGGGTCTGTAAAATCTTTCTTAGAAACTTATTTCCTAGTTCTGTAGAAATGGTTGTATTAGATGTTCTCTATCATTTAATAATATACTTGTGGACTAAAAAATATAACAAGTGCTATATAAAATCAGCCAATTATGTTAAATTAGCATGTCTGCCTTTTTATTGTGTTTGTCATTGGCTTAAATGGAAAGGCCTTTAAAATTGATTTTTTAGAAGGCATCTGAATCCATTCTGTTTGGCATTGTATTTATTCAATAAAGTATTCAATTAGTGCTAAGTGTGAACTGGACTTGCCCCAGCAAGCAATCATATCCTGGGGAGGGTTAAATCCCCAATAAAATTGCCATATTGCACATGTCTTAATGAAGTTTGAATGTTAAATAAATAGCATATTCACTGTTAAACAATAATTAACATCTATAATCAATTGACTTTAAGTAAAGGTGATTACCCTTGATAACTTGGATGTGCCTCATCCAACTAGATCTTGGCCTTAAGAACAACAACTGAAGTCTCCTGGAGAGGAAGAAACCCTCCCTCGAGACTGCAGCATTAACTCCTGCATGAGTTTCCAGCCTGCTGATCTTACCTACAGATTTCAGACCCACTAGCACCCACAACTGCATAAGCCAATTTCTTAAAAGAAATCTCTGTCTATGGGTCTATATATCCATCCATCAACCCATTCAATCTTATTGGCTTTGTTTCTTTGGAGAACCCTGACTTTCACAGAGGTCTTGCTGGGACTGCAAAGTGCTGCAAGAATGCTGTGCTGAGACATACGGATCCTGAAAAGCAGAAACAGCCTGAAAACGGAGAAAGAAAAGTTTGGCAGAAGAGATGATGTTACATGCCACCACACAGACAGGTACCAGAGAAAACATTCCTCTCTGCCCATGGGTCACAGCGTACAGACAGTAACAACAATCTCGTACAGTCAGGACTGAAAGGGGTGGGTGTGCTCACTGTGTAATGTGGGCTCAAGCACCTGTGAGTTCCTGTAGCAGTCAATCAAATGACAGCTGGAGAAAATAACATGCACTCAGATTTCTAGGAATTAATAACAACAAAAGGTGTCCTGTGAGTATTAGGAGACCCTCTTTGGCCTGCAGTGACAGCGAGTTCCAGGCCTCCCAGAGGTCCTAGACAACATGGACAGGCAAGAGCACTGCTAATTCTTCACAATGCTCTAGGTTCCTACTTCAGTGTTTCCCGGGCAGGAGGAGAGTTATATTTTAAACCTGATCTGCTTGCTGTTTGTAAAATCAATGTGTCCTTTCACATTCCTTCTTCATCACCATCTCCCAGCAGCCCCTTCCCCTAAATGACTACTTGGGAGGCCACATGGGGGAAGGGGCAGGGCAGGCAATCAGTCTCACCTTGGCTTCTGAAGTGGGTTCCAAGAAGCACAGGCGATTGCCAAGTCCCTCGGCAGCCAGGCAGAACTTCCTCTGCTCCTTGTGAACGGTGGCGATGCACTGGAGTACCACTTCATCTTCCTGCCAGGAAAAGAGAGACAGGCGTGAGTTCCAAGTCACCTTGCTGTATCTGAATCAGGCAAGCTGCTAACTCTAATGACAGGCACGTGCCCCCCCCCTTTTTTTTTACCTGATTAGGGAAAAAGAGTTTTTTATTCACAAGGGATCATTGAGCATAGACCATGAGTCGAACTCTACTCAATTCTGGGGTGAGGTCAGTGGGGGCAAGTACACAGAATGGACATGTACATACACATACACATGGCACAGGCCTCACTTCTGAGAGCTACACCATGCACACAACCTAGGCAAGAAATTGATTTCAACACTTGGTTGAATATTAAAGTAAATCTATGAAATCTCTCCAACTACAGAGTAAAACAGTAAGAAGCGTTCGAGGAGAACAGAGAATACAGAAGACATCAGAGCAAAGTGCGGTGAGTGGAGGCAAAGTCCACTGGTGTCAGGCTGTAGAAGAGGCACTAGACACGTCTCTCTGGGGGAAGGGAGTGTATGTAGTGGGCAACATGTTTGCCAGAGATGATGGAAGAAGATGTAGAGGGGGAAGGAGATGAGCTTTAGACTTTTAGACCCACAGGAAAGGAAGACTGAAAGAAGGCTTAAATATCCAGATTTGAAGGAGAAATTAAAAGTTAAGATGAGACACCCTAATTCCCAAGGAGTGGACCTCCCTCCTATATATCATTCTCAAAAGCAGCCCTCCTAAAATTTCAAAGGCCTTGAGAAAAGACAGACCTCCATTTATGCCAATAGACTCACTTCTGGCACAACCCTTCCTGAGGCTGAGAGGAAAACATTTTCCTTACCAATTCTTCCATGCTTGCTCCACCAATCTGTCAGCCCACTCTATTCCTCACCGTCTGGCCTTGGATTTACAGGTGTGGTTAAGCAGCAGAAGTAACTACAGGGGAGAGCCAGCTGGAGCTCCCTCCTCAGCACGCACTCATCTATTCCTCTGTCCTATCACCAGGCCCCCTGAGCGGGAGTGATTGTCTTGGAGAGTTGGAAAGGCAGGTTAAGTAGGAATGGTTTTTCTTAAACTGTGTCTGGGATGTGCCTGTCAAATGCAAACATAAAATCCTTCTGCCTGGTGGGAGTGTAAAGAGATTCACTAGTAACAGACCTCCCTAAATATGTCTGCCGGTACACAGAGATAGGTGAGGGGCTTCAGGGAAATGTGAGAAGCTACAAATTGCAGAGGTATGAAAAGAAGACTAGGAAAAAATAGCTGCACAGTTTTACTAGCACTTAAATGTCACTGTTCATCATCAGATTGAGTCAGTAATAAATTCAGGAGCCTCTGCTTACAGTGAAGTCAGAATTCATGGTCTTCGTTTTAGTTGAGACTGAAGAAACTACAGAATATCGCTGCTCTTAAAATGTGGATTCAGTGAAATCTCTGAAAAGAATAAAGTTTTTCCTCTGGGGGCAGTTTCCCCCAGATCCTATATCAACCCGGGGCGATGTGAATCCCCTAAAAGGCACTGGCAGTAGGGAAGTGCTCTCAGCTGTCTTAGCATGGACACGTGCTGCTTGCCTTAGGAAACAGGGGCTCAGTAATGCAAGAGGTAGTACCCAGAACACACAACTCTTGTCCAAAATGCCAAGACCACCCCCCATTGAGAAATATTTAGGTATCTCTTGCCCACACACAATTCACCAGTAAAAACAAACAGAATCCCCAAAACCAACAAACAAAAAATGCCAGGCATTTGGAAATCATAAACGTGATTATGGACCACATTTTTCATCATCTGGTGAAAGCCGACTAAGTTTTTCCTTCCATGCGTGTCTTTGAGGTTCTCTTTCCAAGATTTCATTTCCCTTTCCCTTTCTATCCCACTGTTCCCAAACCGCCTTGGCTTAACCTTGCACTAGCTACCTTGCGATCTCTATTTGTCTCCTGAAATTTCCCTTTTCTGTAATTCACATCCTTATAACCCAGGCTGCCAAGAAGCTAATACAATAAGTGAAACTGCCCTCATTTAATTAATAACCATTTGCTGAATAGTGGCCCTGCACCAGCACATTCCCAGGTTGGTATTCTGGGTGACGCACATATGGGTGTGGGACTCAGGGCGAAACTGAGGCTTCTCTAAACACTTTTTTACTTTTTTCCACATTCTGTTTGGAACCTTCTGCTCAACAGTGCTGACCTGGCTGCAGACACCACCTGGAGTGGCAGCTGCACCTGCCTCTGCTCCACACAGCAGCTATTATCTCCATAAACCATGAGTAGACAGACATCTGGAGCATTTGAGTGCGTGACACTGAAATCTTTGCACAGAATTCCATTTGGAATTAGGAGATGAGTCAATTCAACTCATCTCATTACTTCTCTCCCTCCCTAGCAAAATAGAGAGCACACGCCCTCTAATTACTAGCTTTCTTCATCCCCACACTGACTTGCATTTTCTACCCTCTAACTTATTCTCTTACTTCCTTTCTCAACTTTGCTTTATATCAGATCTGGGCATTGCCCAAGGATGCCATTTCCCAGGAAGCCCCTTATTCAAAGGTTGCAAATTCTTTCAAATGTCAAATCTCCTCTCCCCAGAAGCTTACATTCTTCTCACATGCCCCAAATGACAAATTTGGACTATGACTCTTCTACCCATGTGTCAAAACCCGTCAATTTTGAAGTCTGTGATAGTCACTCTTCACATCCTTTTTGGCAATCTTTGAACATCCTAATTAATTCTCCAATAATTTATCTGACTCAATGATAACCAGTAAGTCTGATAAAATTTCTTGTGTGAATTCAACATACATGCATTGACTACCTTCCAATGACAGATACCATGAGGCATACAGGTTTGATAAAGCAAGACCCATTAATACTGTAATGATGGAGCTGAGGGATGAAGGGCAAGCTCACAGTGCTCCTCCGCTCCGTTTTATCTGTCATCCCAAGTCACTTTAGGTTTTATGTGGACATCTGTTCAAAATGAACATTTTGACATAATTATTTCTACTCTGTTTTAGTAACACACTATGATGAACTTTCCATGCTATAACGTACAATGATTCCATTTCTCAAATCCAAAATTAGACTATCCCACTCTATGAACCCAATCTCCTCTCTTTTTTGCTTTCTTATTCCCTTACATTCACTAGATTTCCTTTACTTTTTCAAGACTTCCAGCTCCTAGAAGATGCTCTTCTCCCCATTATTTCCTCTGCCTCAGGAAGGAGAACTGTTGATTTTTTGATAGAGAAAATATTGCAACTCTGGGGTTTTGTGCCATTGTAAATTTATGGTTTCCTGGAAACTTATTTTCAGCTTGTTTCAACTCTGATTTCACTGGAAAAAGACCATAAAAATTTCCCCTTTTTGTAGGACTCGCAGCAGGTTCAACTCAGTCGATATCAAGTACCCATAACTCCCATCTCCAAGAGAAAGAGAAACAGAATGAAGAGAAGTGCTATGTTGGAGGGCACAATAATCAGTAATGGTGGTGGTAGTGAGGAACAGCGAGACTTTTCAAATCTTGTCTCTGTTTTTAAGGGTAAGAGTATGAATCTCTTAAGTCCCCAGGAAATAATATCTTTAAGATCCACATAAAGGTTTCCTGCTTTATACCAAATAAGTGAAAATGTCTCTGCCTGGATTTTAAGGTGCCCCTACAATTGAGTTCTACCTGACACCCCTAGCTTTGTCTCTCCTCATTCTTACTGTCTTATTGTCTCCCAGATAAGTCATGTCCAGGCTCCCTGAATGCTCCTTCTTGAAACCCCTCCCTTCCTGTTCCCAACTCTGTATTCTCCCAGGGCTCCGACCTTTCTGATGGATCCTTTCCATCTCCATTTTCTCCTGCCACCCCCAAACACAGGGCTTGCCCAAGGAATGATGGTCTTTGTCATTTTCTCTTGGCAATCTCATCCATCCTTCAGGCTTCTGGCTTTACTTCTCAGGAGCTGTTAGGCACTCCATATCTCCAGTCCAGTGGCACTCTAGGGTTCCAAACCTCCACCTATTTTTAACGTTATCCATGGACTTACCAGCACCTCAAGCCAATATGTTTCAGTGCATTCAAAGGCTTCATTTTCAGCCTATCTATCCTTTTATATTCCCCAAGTTTGTTAATAGTACGTCCAACCTCTGGGCAACGCAGGTTTGAACATCGTTTTATCTCGTATCTCTGAGTCCTCCCCATCTCTCCCTATAGCAAATGGGCCAGTGGAAGGAGAGACTGGAGATCTAGAGATTAAGACAAGGCTATTAGAATACCCAGAACATCCTTCCCTGATCTGTCACCAGAGGCATAGCTCCAACCTCATCATTTTCCTGCAGAAAATCCTCAATGGCTCTCTCTCTCTACCATGCAAAACACAAACACAAACTTTCTGAACTAGCATCTGAGGACTTCCACATTCCTGAACTATTTTCCCAACTTCTTCCCTGTAGGGTTCCTTGGACTTCTCTACCTTTATGCCTTTACTCATGCTCTAATATTAAAGCTGCCCTGATTTGCCGTATTTTTCCATGTTCATATATTGCCTATCCATGCAAGCTTAACTCAAATATCACATTCTCCTATAAAGCCCAAGTAATCTCTCCTCCCTCTGAATTTCCATAGCAATATCACCATATTCATTCCATTATAATTATTTACATGCATGCCTTATCCCCAACTATATTATATGTTTAAAAACGGCTCACATTTACTGATCCCTGACTGTGACGGGCACCATGCTTTATGCACAATAACCCATTTAAGCTTCACATCAACACGATGATGCAGGTATCACTGCTGTGTCCATGTTACAAACGAGGAAGCCCTGTGCAGAGCCGGTAAGTAACTTGCCTAAGGTTTCCAGGTGGCCAGGGGCAGAGCCTCGTGCAATCCAAGCAGTCTGTGTCTGTACATGAGGGGTACACTTTGCACCCCTTGAAGCAGGACTCACGTCTGATTCATGTTCATACCCATCATCATACTCACGAGCATGATGCATATTACACATCCTATAATTTATAGGATGGGTGTGTTTTATATCTTATAACCCTACTTAGCTACAAACTCTATTAGAGCAGAGAACTTCTGCTGCCCCATCCATGCTGGGAACATAATGTGTTTGGGAAAAACATGTTAATTAATTAAGATATGGAATCAGATTAAAAGAAGAGATTTTCCTACTCTCACTCTCATAACAGTAGTCATTGTAGAAAGGGTCACTGTTTCATTGATGAGTCAGAGCTGAATAATCTAACGAAAAGAGATCAAATGTTGACAAAAGGGAAAAAAAAAGATCAATAATGAGGCTTTAGGGTCCATTTCAAAAGTGTTTCACTTCTGCTTCTTAATTTTAATTATTGATAACATTATCAACTATTCATTCAGTATTTCTACACCAGACACTATGCTGACATTTTATCCTAGATTATTAAATTTAACCTTCACAACACAACTACTACTTAAAACTGAGGAAACCAAAGCTCAGAGGAGTTAGGTAATTTTAATAACAGTGACTATTTAATGAACAGTCATTATGTGCCATGTTACTATATTTCAGTTTAATCCTTTCAACCACCCCTTAGGGTAAGTGCTAATATGCTAGCTATTTGGTAGATAAAGCAGTTGAGGCACAGAAAGGTTAAGTAACTTTCCCAATGCCATACAGCTTGTAAGTGACAGATCCAGACCTTGAGCCTAGGACTGTTGGAATCGGGAGTCTGTCCTCTTTACCGTGGTGCCAAACTGGCTCCCATCCCACAAGAGACTAACCTTAGCGGCAGGTCTGAATTCATATCTGCCTGACTCTAAGGCCCATAGTGAGGGTGTTGATAAAAATAGATAGCACCCCACCCATGGTCAAACAACATCGAAAAGTAACCAAATCCCAGAGCACAATGCCAGAGAGAGCAGCCAGAGTGCTAAAAAAATAAGAAAAAAAATTTTTCTCTATTTCCAATGACTGTACCACTGGAAGGAATGAATATCAGCCCAAAACTTGCAGCAAAGGGAGAAACATAATTAAAATCTGAGGTGTGTCATGTGTCAGCATCCCTCCGAGCTATGTGGTTCACACATGCCAGCTATTCCTGACATAGGCTAAGCTTGTGGTGGTGTTGAGTGATTGTTCCTGAACAAGGATATACAAGCCTTCAGCTCTCTTTGCTTAGATTTTGCATTGTCACAGGTCATCTCTGACAAAGTAAAGTCCTTCCTGTACCCCTCCAGGCAGAGAACCTTAAACCTGAAAGTAAATGGAGCTTGCCAAGTCCATCCTTGTTGCTTTCTTTCTCAGCCACCCTGGCTTGCAGTCCAAGGGCTGGAACAATAGAGTGCCATGTTTGCCATCTCTGAGCTGATGGCTGGGGTACTTTGGCTCTCCCTCTTCCCTCTGGGTCACTCGTGAAGAACTCTCTGGGACAAAACAAAATGGCTGGCAGGCCTATTTAAGGCAGATCATCAGGCAGCTGATGACAGCACTATAGTTAGACCTGCACATCACTGGTGCCGAGAGGCTCATGACCAGGAGCACGTGGGACACAGTGCCATCCAAAAGATCTCATGGTCCACATTTAAGTGCAGATATTACTGCAGAAGAAAATCCACAGCCATTTACTGCTTTTAAAGGGAAGATATGTCCTACCCACTCATTGTGAACATCAGACACTATTTTAGGGAACTGGTAAAGTTAGAGCTCCTTACTAAATATGTACAAAGATTTGGGTGGGAGCTCATTCTAAGACTTTACCAAAAAGCATCTCTTAAATGAAAAATAAATGAGCTTTTTGGAATGATCAGACCATCCACAGATTATTTCACAAGGATTAACGGCATTTGTATGTTTTAAATATCATTTATTTTGACTATTTGCTTTCTTCAATTCTAAGGTTTTTGGGGACAAGAGCCTTTCATTTACCTGTGAATCTTCAGTGTCTACCATGGTGCTTGGCACTGAATAGAAAAGCACAAATACTTGTGAATTCAATGACAAAATAGTATATCCAAAAGGAACTAATCATATTAACAAAAATGCTTATGAATAAAAATTTCAAAATAAAGATCCTTCTTAAAGGGATCTATGATACCCTGTCTGTTTCCACAATGGCCCTATGAGACACAGAAATATTATTAATCTCATTTTTCACAAATTATGAAAATAAAGGTTACATATTTAAGGAAGTTGAGAACCAGTCCAATGTCCAGCTCTCGGAGGCTGTGGTTATGTCGTATCTCCAGCGGCAGCGTTTCTAGGTTTTTGTTGTTATGACTGTCTGCTTTGGTTTTAGTTTGACTCCCCCTCTTGGTGCTTCTTATTGTTTTAGAATCTGTCAAAAATTAATGATAGCTACCCATCTCCACCTCTGGTTTCTTACTACCGATTGGATTGTTGCAAAATGCAGCTTGCTTTTCACTCACCTCTCTTCTCCACGCAGTAGCCAGAAACAGTCTTTTAAAACCTGAGGTCATGTCATTTCACTACTCAAAACATTCCAAGAACTTTCTGTCTTAAGGAAAAGGCAAAATTCTTACAGTGGCCTACAAGGTCCTAAAGATATGCTCACCTTGAAATGTAAATCACAACCACAATGAGATAATACCTCATACCTGTTTGGATGTCTATTACCAAAAAGACAAAAGATACCAAGTATTGGTGAGGATGTGGAGAAAAGGGTGGACACTGGGAACATTGTCTGGGTGGGAATGTAAACTGGTACAGCCACTATGGAAAACAGTACAGAGGTTCCTCAAAAATCAAAAATAGAACTACCATATGATCCAGCAATCCTGCTTCTGTGTATATGTATCTGAAGGATATAAAATTAGTATCTCAAAGAGATATCGACATTCCCATGTTCACTGCAGCCTATTTACAATAGCCAAGATAGGGAAACAACCTCAATGTCCATTGAAAGATGAATGAGTAAAGAAAATGTGATACACACTCAATATAATATCATATAGCCTTAAAAGAGAAGGAAATCCTGCCATTTGCAATAACATGGATGAGTCTGAAGGACATTATGCTAAGTGAAATAAGCCGCACACGGAAGGACAAACACCACATGATCTCACTCTTTGTGGAATCTAAAACAGTCAAACTCACAGAAGCACAGAGTAGAATGGTGGTTGCCGGAGAGTAGGGGGATGGGAGAATGGGGAGATGCTGGTGAAATGATAAAAAGTTTCAGTTATGCAAGACGAGTGAGTGCTGGAGATCTAGCGCACAGCATGGTGACTTTACTTAACGACTCTGTATTGGGTACTTGAAATTTGCTAAGAGGGTAGATCTTGAGTGTTCTTATCACACACACAAAGGTAACTGTGAGGTGATGGAAATGTTAATTAGCTTGACTGTGGCTACCATTTTATAACATATATGTATATCAGGACACCCAGTTGTATATTGGAAATATAAAATACATAAATATATGTATTTATGTTATATATTATTTATATTATATTTTTATATATTATATATATATAACATATATATGTTTAACCCCTACCATCTCTCTTCTACTACTTTTTAAAAATTTCAAAATACTAAAGGGGTACAAATGTTTTGTTACATGGCTCGAGTCAGGGTTATAAATGTGCCCATCAACCAAATAGTGTTCATTGTACCCGTTAGGTGAGTTTTTGCCCCTCTCCTCCTCCCCCCGCTTTCTCCTGCTTGATTTCCAGTGACTTTTACTTCCCTCTGTGCACTTGTGTGCCCATCGGTTAGTTCCAATTTATTAGACAGTACATGTGGTGTTTGTTTTTCCATTCTTGAGTTACTTTGCTTAGGATAATGTTCACCAATTCCTTCCAAATTGCTGCAAAAGGCATTAATTCATCCTTCTTCATGGCTGAGTAGTACTCAGTAGTATACATATACCACATTTTGTTAATCTGCTCATGAATTGATGGGTACTTGGGTTGATTCCATATCTTTGCAATTGTGAATTGTGCTGTGATAAACAGTAGAGTGCAGATGTCTCTCTAATAAAATGACTTATTTTCCTTTGGGTAGATACCTAGTAGTGGGATTGCTGGATTGAATGGCAGGTCTACTTTTAGTTCTTTGAGAAATCTCCATGCTGTTTTCCACAGAGGTTGTACTAACTTGCAGTCCCACCAATGGTGTATAAGCGTTCCTTTCTCTCTGCCTCTACGGCAGCATATATTACTCTTTTGCTTGCTTCATTTCGACTATACTGTCCTCCTCATTGGAGGCCAAACTTTTGAAGCATTATCTTTCCTCAAATCCTTTGCACTTGCTATTCCCTTCACACATAATGCTCTTCCCCCAGATACTAGCAGGGCTCCCTCCCCTTCACTTTCTTCAGGGGTTTGCTCAAATATCACCTTGTCAGAAAGTCCTTCCCTAATTACCCCATAGAAAATTATAACCCCACTCTTATACTGCACTTCCCACCTTGCTTAATCTGCCTTCTTTTCCAACTAGCACTTGCCCTCTAACAGTATATATTTATGTCTTATCTCTCACCCATATTAGAATATAAACTTCATGAACATTGTTTTGTTCACTAGTATATCTCCAGTGCCTAAAACAGTGCCTGGCACACGGAAGGCATTCCAATAGTCATTGAATGAAAGACTAGCCATTTTATTTCCTATTAAGTATGGTGCCCACAAAAACTTGGGAATTCATTACACTCTTTTATTCCTTTACTGGAAGTGTCCAAACAGTCCTCGGTCTCAGCGGAATTGTTTGCTCTGAGAAACTGACAAACAAAAGAGGCACCCACAGCCTACAGGGCCCTTTCTGCTCCAGCAACAGGAAGGAATGTTCCTTTTCCTCTTTATAAATTTTCCCAAGAAGGCAGAGATTGGCACTTGACTGTAAGATCTACTCAGCCTCCCCAGGGCTTAGTCCTTTTAAAACATTCAAGGAAGAGAGTAAAGGGTAAAGCCTTTCCCTACATTGATTAGGGAGATGTAGAGATGTACAGGCATTAGGGTTTACATAGGCAATTAATTCTCCCTCAGGCAGGACATGCTGCTATGCAACATGGAAGAATGCAGTGACTTATGACATGTTTTCCTAGAAATAATGGTCAATTTATTAAAATGTTCTGCTCTCATAGGATGGAAAATAATGATCTAGTTGTTACCCAGGGAATTTCAGGCCCCACAGGAGGATTTTCTATACAATTGTTTATAACACTGATATTCTGAATACTTCCTCCCGCCCAATCAGAATGCACCAGGTGAATGTCCACACCCAGGTGCTTGCACATACTCCTTTGGTTTCTTTCTTTTTTAGGCACGTAGCCAGGGAGAAGGATGAACAGGACAAATCTGGAATACTACAGCAAATCATAATGTTTACCATCTAACCTTAGAGGTAGCAAGGTCTGACAAAGTTATGGCAGGAAAATTTTGGTCTCTGGATCTAACATTGCTCTGAACCTTATTTTTAAATGGAGATATGACGAGGACACTTTGACTTCCCATATTCACAGCATAAATGCTAATAAGTTTGCAGCCATGTCTCCATCTCAATGCATTTGTTAGCACTGTGGCTCCAGAGAGATAGAAGAGCCACCAACTGACTATACCACAGCAGCACTTAGAGACCTTGATGCACTATGCAGTGATACCTGCATTTGTATGTGATTAGATGTATTCTTTATTTTTAAATCAATTTTGCTTTTACCATTGGTTCTGGGATCCCTGGCTACTGAATTGAGGCAAATGCCTTCTCTAGGCCATAGAATTGACCTATGACAACTCACCCACTTTTTTTTTAAGTTTTTAAAAAATTTTCAGAATATTATGGGGTACAAATATTTTGGTTACATATAATGTCTTTGCCTTGCCCAAGCCAGGGCTACAAGCGTGCCCTTCCCCATACAGCGCACTCCACATCCACTAGTTGTGAGTTTACCCACTCTCATCTACCCAAAGGAAAAAAAAATTCTACAATAAAGGCATCTGCCCTCAAATGTTTATGGCAGCACAATTCACAACTGCAAAGATGTGGAAACAACCCAAGTGCCCATCAGTACATGAGTGGATTAATAAAATGTGGTATATGTATACCATGGAGTGCTACTCAGCTACTGCTAGCTGGATCTTCTAACAATACTCTTGCTCAGGGGAGGGGGCCATAGTACATCCACTTTGGTTTCTGGGAAATAACTATGTCACTGAGTTTCTTTCTGCTTGCAGTATCTCACACAGGATACTTTCTGGAATTTTCCCCTTTAATATTTGTAGAAAAAGTAAATAAAACTAAAATACCCAACATGTAGGATACTCTCTGAATACTCCATGTGTGCACAATTACTCCAATTTACTGACAGATGTTGGAAAATCTGAAAGCAAGAACAAAGTATCCAGCAATTTCCATACAAAATCTAATAGCTAGGAAACACTCTGCTTCAAAAAAAAAACTGCTTGATGAATTTAGTAGGTTTTAATGAAATTTATGGGCTGACATTTAAAAGGGTAAATTTTTGAAAACAGATCACTACAGGTAAAAGAAGTGTTTTCATAATTTAATGGTACTTAAAACCCTATGAACTATCCTGTCCAGGACTAGTTTCTGGGGGAAAAAAAATCCTCCATTTTTTCTAGCTCCATTCACAAGTAAGCCCATACATTCATTCAAAAAATATTTGTGTGCTTACTATGTGCCAGACTCTGTCTTTGGCCTGGGATATGGTGGTGAAGAAGCCAGGCAAGACCCCTGCCCTCCTGGAGCTCACATTCCAGTGGATAAAACATCTCATCCTATACATTGGCTCAGATAGGCTCTGCCTTGCAGTGGTTTGCACAGATGATGGTATAATTCAGGGCCAGAAGAATCTGAGTAAGACAGTGATAAGAACACAGGGATGTGTGAGCTACTTCTCTCTCCTCCCTTACAATTTTTCTTCCCCAGGCTGAGCTGCTGTGATTACATTTTTCCATTGGAGAATTTACCCGTCTATAGTGCAACTCTTAAATTTTTTGTTTCAATCCCCCCTCACCAGAATGTTTACACTTAGGAGGCAAGGATTACATCCTGCTCATCTCCATCTGTTATCTTGTATCCCCTAATGCGGACCATATGGAAAACATGTCATAAATGTTCACTGAATGAACATAATGGTTAGGAGAAATAGTAGATCAGAATAGCGGGTCAAACAGAATACAAATCTGTAGATCTGAAGTATTCAAAAGTAAAATCAAAGCCAGACACTGTTCAAGATTATAAGACACGCCTCGTGAAGAGACAACGGACCCAAAAAACTGAAGCAAAACCTTTTTCCACTGACAGGACTTCTCATCAACTCATTCTCCTGTGGCAGGACCCAGTGTTCAGTTCCCAGGGTCTAGTCTGGGGTTAAAAGTTGGGTGTTGTGGGCAGCAACTTCCCACACTTGAAGACTGAAATACGTGGAGGCTTTTTCTACCACAAATCAGTGAATAAATGACACTTAGGGAAGGGGCAGGCCAGCAGGAAAAAAAAATTTAACAAGACCCCTCCAGGTACAGGTTGAAGCACTTATATTTCATACACTCCTAAAAATTCTCTTCCAGATAGTTATCATTATGCCCATTCTACAGGTCAAGACACTTTAGTTTGGGCTCAGATATGTTAAGTGACTGCCCAGAGCGAGGTGGCTATTTCTTTTGTTTCATTCATAATTCATCAATGTATTACGTGTTGATTGAGTGCCCATTACGCACTATGCACTGCTAGTTCCTCACAATGCAAAATGCTTCAACGCTAGCAAGCAGTGATTTAAATTCAGTTCTGTGTGACTGCAAAATCCCAGTTCTTCCCACTATACCAACACTCCTTTGTGAAGAAAGCATTGCAGTCACCTGCACAGTGGACACTCGCCACTCCCACGAAGTGATGCTGCTTTTCTCATTGTTTTGTGGAGTGGGGATACGGCAGCTGGAAAGCTTTAGTGGAAGGAGTAGCCTTCCTTTCTTCAATAAAATATGAACTGCTATGTTGTTCCTCAACCTTATGTTAAATGAAAACACAACTTTAAGCCCAGAGGCCATTCTCTCTGGCCCCCACCATGCACAGTCGTACTGCGGACCTGAGCCCCACTATCATTCTGGAGCACATCCTATCAACGTCCTATCAGAAAATGCACCTGTCCTGTTGCAGAAGTCTTCAGAGTTCTTAGCCAAACCAAAATCTAATAAAAACCCAATAAAATTAAAAGCATATGAGATACGGTTATTCAATTGATTTAAACATGACTGCTTGACTCCTTTTGTAACAGAGACTAGAATTTGTTTTATATCCTTAGGATGAAAGCAATACCATATTGCTTCCCCCCACCCCCAAATATAATCATGTCTGTCTCTGAATCCTTACTTGCAATAATTTCAACCTCAGTCATGTTTGGGGAAGCTTTCCCCTCCCTAGGGCTGTTTAATAATCCCAGGAGACTTATTTAGTACACAAATTTAGAGCAAGGCAACTGGTCTTCAGTCCATCAAAACTGCTACCGAGATGCCAAGAAGCCTGCATGGCCCATGTGATGGCAGGTGTCTGCTACTTCATTACCCTTATTGGCCACAGAGACTGTGACCCACAAGGTGTGGGTGGCTTCAAGTTCAGTGCTCAGGTCTCTAGCATCTTGGTCCTCACAGGCCCTACCATCTCCTGGAGAGAGTGTATAAACAGAGTTGCAGGTGCCACCTAGAAAGCCCCGCCATGCCCTCAGACCAGTCTCCAGGAAGCACAGCTATCCCCGGTTTGGCCACTTAGCCTCACCTTGTCCAAGCCTCAGGGTTATCTCCTGCTAAAACCATGTGACTCTATCTCTAACAGACTTTGGGAAATAAAAGTCTCAGTGCCACCCAGGGCAAAAGGAAGCCCCAGATCTCCAGGGTACAAATCCCTGCTTGTCTTAGTGAGGAAGGGACAGAAGATACAACTCATTTTAATTTTATACTTTTTTCCTGAGTTTTTCTTATTTTCATGAGTCTACAGGAAAAGAACGAAGTTGGCTCTGCTGTAAAGCAGGGGGGCTCAACCACATGTGAATAGGAGACTAACCTGGAGCACTTGCAAAAATATACTGAGCCCTGGGTCCTGGCCCAGCCTGAATGCACAGCAATCTCTGGGGAAGGGTGCTGGGCACAAGTATTTAGGAACTTCCCAGGTGAGGGGTGCACAGTGAAGATGGGAGACTGCGCCATAGCCTCAGATCAGAAGTGATAGCTGGGGAAGTTAGAGAAGACTGGCTGATACTGTTACAGGGACGAAACCATAGGAAAAAATAAATTCTAGATGTGATACAAGAAAAATAGCAGGGGGGAAGATCAGTTATTAGGTCCTCATTTCCTTTCAATCAGGGACCCAAAGGCAAGGCCACTACTGACCCCAGACATGCCAATCACTGAAGGCTATCATTTGCAGGTTCCATATTAGGCATGTCACTCTAAAACAGAGCCTGATTCCTTTTTTTTTTTTTTTTCCTTTTTTCAAGGCCTTTATAACATTGTGTCATGTGACTTCTTCCCTGGACACAGGAACTAGGCAGGACGATGATCATCAGCTTTAAGTGAATCATCACCGGGAGAAACTAATACCTCATGGCCTTCCCCAGAACTAGGGGATCATAAATTTATAATGGACTGAAAAGTTTACAACAGAAAACTAGCTATATTAATCAGAGTTCTTCAGAGAAACAGAACCAGTAGGGCACACACACAGATTTATTCTGAGAATTGGCTCATGCATTTTGGAGGCCAAAAAGTTTACAATTTGCCATCTGCAAGCTGGAGAACCAGGAAAGCTGGTGGTGTAAGTAGTCCCAGGGTGTAAAGTCCCAAGAAGCAAGGAGCTCTGACAACTGAATGCAGGAGAAGACGAATGTCCCAACTCAAGGAGAGACAGAGAGAGAATTTATCCTTCTTCCATCTTCTTGTTCTATCTGGGTCCTCAACAGATTGGTTGATGCCTGCCCACATTGATGAGGCTGAGCAATCTCTCCCTGTCCCTCCTTCCCTCTATCCTTCCCACCCTCTCTGGTAATCACTATTCTACTCTCTTTTTTACTCAATTTACCGATTCAAATGATAATCTCTTCCAGAAGCACCCTCCCAGAAACTCCCAGAAATAATTTTTACCAGCTATCTGGCCATTGCTTAACCCGGTGAAGTTGACACATAAACTAATCATCACATTAGCCAACTGACCAGCAAGTATGTGTTGAATGTTCTCAATGTACCTGGCACTATCTATGCCACGAAACTCACTGATCCTTATTCTCCACTCCTCAGTCCACTCTCAAACTGCCCCATGTCAAGTGTGAATGACTTTCTGATAATTTCAAAGAGAGCAAGTAAAACTATTTTTTAATTGACACATAATAATTGTACATGTGTATGGTGTGATGTTTTGATACATGTATACAGTGTGTAATAAAATCAGAGTACTCAGCATATCACTTCATATATTTATGTCTTTGTGAAGAAAACATTCAAAACCCTTTTTTCTAGTTATTTAAAAATACACAATGTTGTTAATAACAGTTACCCTACTGTGCAACAGAACAAGGACTTATCCCTCCTATCTAACTATAATTTTGTACCTGTTGATCAATCTCTTCCTATCCCTCCTCTTCTTCCACCTCCCCTCCTCTCCTCAGCCTTTGGTAACCATCATTCTGCTGGTTACCAAACTTCTTTAGATTTCACGTATGAGTGAGATCATGTGTGTGGTATTTGTCTTTCTGTGTCTGGCTTATTTCACTTGACATAGTATCTTCCAGGTTCATCCATGTTGCTGCAAATGACAGGGTTTCATTTTTTTTATAGCTGAATAGTATTCCATTGTGTATATATACCACGTTTCCTTTGTCCATTCACCCCTTGATGGACACTTAGGTTGATTCTATATCTTGGCTATTGTGAGCAGTGTTGCATGGGAGTGCAGATATCTCTTTGACTGATTTCCTTTCTTCTGGATACATACCCCATAGGATTGCTGGATCATATGGTAATTTTATTTTAATTTTTTGAGGTGCCTCCAGACTGTTTTCCATAATGGCTGCACATCAACAGTGTATAAGTGTTCCTCTTTCTCCACATCTACACCAGCATTTGCTATTTTTTGTCTTTTTTGATAATAGCCATTTTAATGAGGTGAGGTGATATCTCATTGTGGTTTTGTGAATAACATTCTTTCTATTCCTCAAAGAAATTGATGTGCTTTATAGCTAGGGATATCTGAGTCTTAAAATATATAAGCAACTGTTCGTAGCTACACAGATCTTCAAAGAGAATCAAGGTCTATCTCTGCACAATAACACATTTCTTTCTCAGTGGCAGGAGTCAGTATCTAAACAATGTTCCAAAGCTAGTATGTATCCATTTTACTTTTCCTTTGGCACATTTTTTTTTTCTGCCTGGAAACAGGGAAAGAAATTTCAGTCTTTCTTCTAAAATGTGAGAAAAATGTATGGTTAGCATTATACAATGTTAAATAATATGCATGACCTGTAAATAAATGTACTCCAAACAAAATTTTAAAACCATAGTTCATCTACAGGTAGCTATCCGTATGGTGAATACAAACAAAATTCTAGTTACTATGCAATATTTATGGTCCTAGGGATTGAGAGTCTTTCCTTTTATGATTTTAAGTTGTAAATCTCAAAGTCAGAATTAAGCAGCAACATCCATGCCTTTTATATAAAGCAGATCAATGATACAGAATGGCCACCATTTTATCATGCAGCTGCAACTAATTGATGCTCTCATGATTTCTGATTCAGCATTGACCCACTGAACCGATACACAGCAGGACACCCCATCAGCAAAAGCTAAAAGCAATAGTCATCTCTGCCAGCAAAACCTTGAGACCTAAGGCTATTATCAAGCACGACCTCACTTCTCATGCTTTACTGCCATCAGATTCTTTTGTACAAATATACCTCCAAACCAAGAGAAGGTAAGGAAAAACAGTCTGTGTGGAATTGGAGTGTTTAGAGGTGAAGCACCTCAGGAGTCATTGAGTCTCAATCTCTCAGGACTTCAAAACAAAAGTTCCAACTGCTCTTTATGAGGGAAGAAACTCACATGCAAAATATCAAAAGATAATATGGAAAACTAACTGAAAGAAGTAATATTATTTTGCACACTTCTTTTTCTGATTAAAAACTTCCCCTGTCATGGGCTTCCTGCTCTGCCCCAAAACAGCCTGTGTCCATTAACTAGTTAATCCTCTTGGCATCCTGCAAGATCAATTCTTTAGGCTTTATTAGAATTACTTAGCCTGAAGAATTCCAAGCAGAAAGGAAATTTATTACTCATCTGCAAGTATGGGAAGGGTTGATATGTGGAATATGGTAACTATCTGTTATCCACTGAGGTCAGAATGAGACGGAATAGCACCAAAAATATAGTAGAAGACATTGAAATGAGATATGAGAAAGGACTTACTGAAAGTAAGGGTTAAACACTGCTATAAATTATCAAGATTGGATTACAGTTATTTACACACAGAATACAGAACTATCTTCTCTGGGCTATTTCAAGTGTCTTGTGATTGGTATTCTGTAAGAACACCCTCTATGGAAACAGTCATTAACAAAAGTTTATATTTGGTCAATTTATCCAATTTTGGAGCCTTAATACTCATACACTAAAGGATTTGAGCTCCCTGAATACATAAATTATATTTAAGCCTCCCTATGCTATGTTTAGCATAGCATCATGTGCAATAAATGGTGATAAAATATTTTTGTTGTTCTTTAACAAGGTAGACATTTTTGCCTAATACTTTTGTTCTAGGACCAAAATCCAGAGACCAGGATTCCCAGGTTCCATCCCTTATGACAATGTGTCAAAGCCTCATCTATCCGACAACGTGTGGTGATATTTTATCTCTGTTCCTACATCCAACTGCTTTCACTTTAGGTTACAAGAAACCTCCAATTTGTCCTGAGGAATATCTTCTACCTTGTCTTATGTGATCTAAGTGGCAACAGCCCTATGAGTCTCTTAATTTTTCTGGAAACCATCTTTTCTTTTGGCTTCTAAGGCATGCACTGCTCTCCCAGATGGCTTTCATCTTCTCACCTCTCAGTCAGCCCCTCATGCCCCTACAGCCGAGTTCCTCAGGCTGTGTCCTCAGCCTCTGCTCCTCACACGACTTCTCTAGTGTCTCCATCCAAGCTCATGGTTTCCACTCAAACCTCATTTTTTACGGTCCCTAAATTTCTCTTATCTGAGCCTTAGACCCCTATGCTAGAATAAAGGTGGCTGATCATCTCCATTTGGTTGTCCCTGACACACTGTAAGTCAATTCATCCCAAATCCATGTCATTATCTTTCTTTGCCCAGAGCTATTTCTTCTGCAGTCCCTACACTGGGACAGGTGTCATCATTCACTCGCATACCCATGGAGACAGCCAGAAGTCATCCGCAGCTCCTCTCTTCCACACATTCAACCAAAATCTCCTTTATGTCTTCCTTCCTCTCCGTCTCCACCACTGTTTGCTTAGTTTAGGCCCCCTAGGAGTCCTGTAAGAGCTTCCTTACTGAGCTCAGTCTTCTGTTTCTCTCTTCTCCTGACAGAGTGATATCCAATGCTCAAAACTCTTCTGTAGTCTCCCCATGACTTTCAGGTTTTGTGGATGAAGTTCAAGTTCTCCCTGCTCATCTGGTTCCTGCCTTCCCTTCCTTATGGCTCCTCCACCGACCCTTACCCCAAATGCTAAGCCTCAGCCCCATGGAGCCGCTTGCTGAGGTGCCATGCTTTCTCTCATCGCTGAGACCTTGCACATGCTGTTCTCTTGGCCTAGAATGCATGTCTGTATCACAGTCCTCATTTTCTAAGACTTACCATATACATCATCTAATGTCTGGGAGAGTCCACCATAATACTTCCATCATACTCTGCATATTCCTAGCATTGCACTTATTACCTTGTACCTTTACTGCTGTTGTATTTGTCTGCCTTCCTCTCCTGCCTGGATAGAAGATCCTTGAAGATGGCAACTATATCTGATTCACCCTTGTGTCTAGCACAAGGCTTTGCACAGAGAATACTCCCAGTAAATGTGGATGATTGAGCTTAGCTGGGCCAAGTTCTTAAGTTTAACCTCAGCATATTACTGCCAATATAATCACAGGTTAATTTCTAGTTTTTTATTTTTTAGCCCAGGCCATTGTACAGGAAAGCAGTTAGAAAGAAAAGGCCAAGGTTACGTGGAATGAAATAACAGGCTGCTTTAAACACAGTTTTACAAGCAAGCACCCGAACAGCCTTCTCTGGCCAGTTACTTTGGTTTGAGCACACTCAGCGAGAGTGTAGTCGCTCCTTTCTCAGCCTTCAGGTCTTCTCTTTACTGGATGCCCCTTGACGTGAGGAGTCATGTTTTTCTGTACTCCAATGTCTTCACAGTACTGTGACAAGTGGACCTTCCACCTCATGAGGCACTGAAGGAACAGACCAGGGGGACACCCTCCTGTTTCTAGCAGAATTCTCACCACACCTATTGTTTAGATTTTGACCTATTGCCAAATTTAAGGGACAGTTCTACTCTCTAAGCTTCAACCTGGAAAGAGCCCAGCAATTCCTAATTCAAAATGAGTCAATCATTTACTCACTGGACCCTAGGAAAGGACCAAATGAAAGGGAAAGGCTGTGTTTGACCCATTGTTCCTCTCCAACAGAATCAAAGGGTTAATCACATGTGTCGTGCAGTCTGGGTTGCTTTGCTCATGTGTACATTAACCCTATGTTTTCCCATCAGAAGCTAATACTTCTTTTAGAAACAACACTCTCATTTTTCTCCTGACAGAAAATTCATGGACTAAAGCCATTGTGTCGACTGTTGCAGAGACACAAAGACAATGCAGCGCCGCCTGCTCATTTTCCAGCTATAACAGGGTTTGTGGTACAAGAATAGCAGAGTCAACATCTGCATACACATATGCATTCTTAGGGAGATGAAACTGTCACTATTTCTATTATACCAGTCGGTGCTTTTGACATTAAACCTGAAGAATTGTTGTATGTCCTACTTTGTATTTCTGCTTTTTCTTAGGGACAAGCAGTTGATATATAGGACTTTCTCACCCAGGTAATAAAGAAAACAGATGTTGTCTCTTTCAGCCATATGCAATGCTAGACATTTTATAGAAACATTACTCTAGACTAAGAATATATAAAAGCTCCCAAACAACTAAAGGTAACCACTTTTAAAGCTAGAAAATCAGCTACATCTGGGCCAGGATCAGAAATAAATGGACATAGAATGCTTAAAAGCTGTCTGCATAGTAATTAAGGGTTTTTTTTTTCTCCTATAAATCTTGCTTTAAGATAGCACTTAACCTTCTAAATTTTCTTAAATTTAAGTTGGCAAATGGATGATTTCATAAAGGTCTTCATTTATTTAGAGCTTTGAAATAGCTCTATCCCCTTTTGAATCTTTGGCTTACAGTTCAGGCTGCTGCCCCCAAGGAAGAAAACCCTAGTTTCAATTACAGCAAACCTTGCTGGAGTCCTCAAAGGGAGGGAAGAGGTTGGAGCAAGGGTGCTACTGGCAATGTGTCTATGAAGATTTGCTCTCAGGTAAGTTAAACATTCAGACAGAGAGAGAGACAGACAGACAGACAATACCTCCATTGGCACTAACATATTGCTGTGGGTTTTTATGTAATTAAGGCTAAAGTATTATAATGTTTTAAAAGTCTGTCTCATGCATTGATCAATTTTGCTACTCTAATTTTTATTTAAAATCCATTACAGTAGAGTGGTGAATACTACTGGGCTCTGAAATCAGACTGTCTGGGTTGGAAACTTCTGTCTGAATCTCAAAATCTTTCTAACCTCTCACCTCAATTTTTTTGGCTGTGAATTGGAAATAATAATGGTAACTTCTTCATGCATTGTTTGAGGATTAAATGAGTTAGTAAATATAAACCCCACCAAACAGTACTCACACCTAACAAGCACTCAATAGACATTGGCATTTTGTTAATGTTTCTATCATCATTATATTTAAGAAGACTTTTAAGAACAACCATCATTCAATGGCCCCTGTCTCCTTATAACGATAGAATAGTCTGATCTTCACAGACATAATCGATGTTTTCAGAGTTGCAATCATGATTTAGAAGAAGAAATTGGGTGATTTTTTTTTTGAGGGGGGTTGCTTTTCTGGCAACTAAGATGCTGGTTTCAATCTAAACAATAGAAATTATCCTCAGTAAATTACTGATCCAATGCTACGATATCAGTCTTGCTTCGGAAAGTTGGAAGTTAAAAAGAAATATCTTATTTCTGTCGTGCAATGAACTGGCACCACTCTGGGTAATCAACAGGCTGAACCCAACAACAGGAAACATTCCCCTCCAGCCCCCGCTTGTATCTCATAATCAAGTTTATTCCAAGAAAAGGTTGGATCTTTGCCATTCTTGGAAACTAAATCTAGTTCTGGGAGAGGCAAATAAACATGCCCTGGGCCACAGAGTCTTGCCTCACTCTCAAGTTCCATTTGGTTGCTGGAGCTCAGAGGTCCTTCCATTCCCTTCAGCCAGACTTTCAGTGCCTTCGACAGTTTTATTAAGTCTGTGATGGTGATTTAGTAGAAAAAACACCAAAATGGAGACCCCGGTTGGAGTATTGATTACTCACTGGCTGCATGGCTTTGGGCAAGTCCCTTACTTCTCTGAGTCTTATTTACAAGCTGAAGTTAATAATGCTGAAGTCAAAGACTATTGTGAGAAATAACACATTCATATAAGAAGATGCATTCTACAAACAGTATGATAACAAACATTAATAACCCCAATCCTGAGGCTTTAACTTTATTTTTTACTATCCCAATTTGCATGAGACCTCTTCCTTCCTGACTCTCAGGTGTCTCCCTGGACTTGACTCTGGTCCCTAGATCTTCTGGGCTCTTTTTCATCCTGCCAAATTCTGGCAGACTGCTGCCGATGTCACAGATGCATTAGTAATTCTGGAGGTAACATAACCTGCTTGTCTGCCTCACTAACATGATTGTGGAACATAGTTTTTCCAGTTTCTTTTTCTCTTTTAAAATGTAGGCTCTTTTTTTCTGACAATCCCGACAATTTATAACTGAGCTGTGCAGCGAGTGGCCGCTCTTATCTGCTCATTTTATATTATTGAGCTTCTACCAGGCAAATGGGAACTGTTACTATCCTGAAAGGTCGGGGGAGGGGGCAGGAGAAGAGGAGCAAATTGGGTCCCAGTTTGAATAGAGGCAATGACAGTCACTGCTATCTGCTGCTGGGGGAAAGGGGAAAGAAGCCACCATTTATAGAGTGAATGTTATGCACCAGCTCTGTGCCAGGCACTTTATAAACAGGACGTCATTAAGCACTGAAAATGATCTCATATGCATTTTACAAACAAGATAACCAATATGGCTCAGTGTATATGTCATTTGCCCAAAGCCACACAGGGGTAGAGAGGAAATGAGAATGCAGGTCTGCTAGAATAGATTTGCCTCTGACAACACTGGATTGTTTCAGGCACCAGGAGGAGTCTCACGTAAGGACCACAGGACACCCAATTTCTGCTTCACTCAGGGATCATAGCAAACCTCAGAGGCGGTGGGAGTAGGCACTGCAACTTGCAAACCAGAGAGTCACTAAACGTGCCTCCTACTTGGGGCTGTGGAGAGTGAGTGGAGTAGGGGACACATAGTAATGCACTGTTGCCTATGGTTCAGAGCATGCGTTCTAGAAGATTTGTCCTTCTTGGCATGTGCACATGAACTAGGTATGACCAAAATCCATTTGCTTGACATGAAATTTATGAAGCCAGGACTCAGAAATGTTGCAAAGAAAAGAATCCTGCAGGTTCTGCAGTCTAAATAAAAGCTACATATATAGTCCATAAGCTTACACTACATTAAAAAAAAGAAAAAGAAAAAGAAACTAACACTCAAGTTCTTCCAAATCAGTTCTAAAGAGCAGGATTACAGGGGCTCTGCCCAAGAATAGACAATGTCACTCTGCTCCAAACAGTTTCATCTCAGCACCCTGGGCTCTATAAACTGCTGTGTGGGAAACATCTGACCTGAGATGAGGGCGGGAGGCAGGAGTGCCTTGCTGCAGGAGAAGCTAGTGTGCACGGCTTGTGGCTTGGGGCTCTGCGGCATCCACCCCTCCCCTCTGCCTCCGAGCCTTGGGAATCAATTATGTGTTATAAACTCACGATCAGACTCTTGTTTCCCCAAATAAAGTACAGCCAACAGACTCAAGAACTAATTATTTAGCAGATGTTTTCTTTGTCTAGAAGAGCATCTCAGAATCTCAGATTCATGGTCAGACACTGGAGCCTGCTAAGCTCTGTCTGGCTGAGGCCATCTGAGGCTCACAATGCCACCGAAATTCTTCCATTTGAGGAGTGTTCTTGTTAAGGCATCTAGAGAACCAGCTCACTGCTGCTGGTTCATCTTCCCTCCGGGTCTCAATGCTTCAGCCACAGTAAGAGCAGGGAAAAGTGGGATTGAGATGAGAGAGAGAATTTATGGGATACTTCGCCCTCTAGCAGGGAAGGGCAGGGCTGCCACTAGGCAATAGTTCAAAATGTGTTTAAAATTTCTTTTGAGTATTCTCTACCTCATCCAGACCCTACTCTAATTCCTCGACTACCTTTTGTTCCCCTCCTCCTCACCCCTCCCAGGATTTTGGCATCTTTATGCTTTCCTCTGGCTGAAGAGCTTCCTTTCATGCCAGCATGGGCACCCTACCTTTGAATCAAAGAGATCCATGCTTCAAAATGACTGGCCTGCCCTATACACCTTGACAAAACTTCCATTCTCTTGATGTTATTACAAAAGCAACCTGATTAAATTTCAGGGAACTAGCAGAATGTTTTCAGGTTTCATTATAGCATTGGTGTTATTTTTATATTCAGTATGAGACGACACATGATGCTATTATGCTTTAAAACATATTACTGAGAAAACAAATGTATTTTTGCAATACATTCACTATCCTGCCCCCATCCCTGCTATGTTATATAGTCAGCTTCTTGAAAAGCCTCCAGGGATTCCCACCTCCTGCCACTCACACCCTTGCACAACCCCTGCCCCTTGAGTGTGGGCTGGACCTAGTGGCTTGCTTCTGGTAAAAAAAAAATGCAGCAAAAACAATGGGATGTCACTACCCAGAATAGGTTACAAAGAGACCCTGAGTTCCATGTTGCATGGCCCTCTTGCTGTCTCCCTTGCTCCCTGTCGGGAAGCCAACTGCCCCATGGAGGGGCCCATGTGGTCAGGAATCACTGGTCAACAGCCAGCGAGGACCACAGGTCTGCTACGAGCCAAGTGAGTGAGCTTGCACGTGGATCTTCCCATGTGCTGACCTTGGTTCACCCTGGTGAGAGAACCTAAGCAGAGGACCCAGCTGAGCCATGCACCCAGGTTCCTGACTCCCAGAAACTGTGGGAATACAAGAGACAACCGGCCACCACATTCTCTCCCCACACTCTGGGCAGCCACCTCCAGGCAGTTGCAATGGACAACCAAGACAAAGCCATTTGTCCTTAGGAACTGATGGCATGACAAAGGTGCAACCACCTATCATCCTCTTCCCTTAATGAGGCCAGAAGCAGCTTCCTGCAACCTTGATTCCCTTACTCTCTTCTTTAGTTTTCTTCAGGAGCCCAGCTACACTAAAATTGTAAAAATAAAAAAAAAAATAAAAAAATTGATTTCTGGATCAACCTCACCTTAGCTCTATTAGAAAAAGGCCCCTCATTACTTTGTCACTATCTGTGAAAACTCTTGTCCATGCTCTTTATTTTATGTGTATTTCCTTATTTCATTAGTGCTCAGCCACCTTCAAATCTTGCTTTATTTATTCTTGTAGCAAAATGAGATAAGGAGGGACAGGAATTTATATTCACCATCTGAGATTTAAAAACAGAGGGGCAGGTTCTCCACAATTTAATGATGTTTACTAAATCTAAGGCCACTATGTCTCTGTGACATTCCCTAGAGGAGACCTAGATCAGGAAAAATCAGATATATGTCTCTACTTGGATGGCTGCTAATAGGCATTTCAACACGTATATGACAAAAACAAACCATGCCATTTTCTCTCCTGTCTTCACCTTTTCTGAAAATGCCAATATTCCCCCAGCTGTTCAAATCCCAAACCTACGATTCATTCTTGGTTCCTTCCTCACCATTACTGCCCAATGTCCAATCCATCAGCTGTTCCCATCACTGCCACCTCCAAGACATATCCCATCTGCCCCCTTCCCATCACCCTCACTGCTGACTCTCTAGCCCAAGCTCTCAGCACCTCTGCCCTGACCACTGCGATGTCTTCTTAACTCATCTCCCTGCTTCTGTTCTTGTCCCCTTCAGCCTGCTGTCTTTGCAGTCAACTGGAATCTTTTCAAAAGATAAATGAGATCACAGCACTCCTCTGCTAAAAACCCTTTGATAGTGTCCTGTTTTTGTTAGAATAAATCCAACCACCTTATTGTGCCCTACATGGGCTACATTGCCTTCATTTCTACTTCAACTACTAGCATTCTCCCTCCAGGTCATGGGCCCACTTACACTGGTCTTATTTAGTTCCTTGAATGTGATAAACCTTTTCCCTTTCAGGGCTGCTGAAATTAGTGTTTTCTCCACCCACGATGCTCTTCTGCATGGCTGGTTCACCCACCATGCAGGTCTAAAGCTTGAATGTAATTGCGCCAGCTAAAATAGCCCTTTGTCCTCATTCCTTCTCATACATTGCTAATATGTTTCAGAGCACCTGCCACAATCCTTACTTATTCATGTGCTTTCTTGTTTGTCTCTTCCCCACTATAATGTAAACTCGTTGAGGGCAAGGAGGTTCTGTCTCCTTCGTCCCTGTATGTCCAGCACTGAGCTTTGCACTCAGCCAGTGCTCCATAAATAGCCACTGAACAAACGTGATCTTGGAGCAGGGACTATGGTTACATCACATGGTGAGGCACTTATATTTTCCTATTGCTCTGAAGGTAGCAAGTGAAATTAGCAAAATAAGAAATACTTTTTAAACCTGTGATTGTTCAGAAAGCAAATTAAATGCAAATTGGCTCAACTTGAGGAGCTGTTAAGAAAACATCCTCTTCTAACAAGCTTCTTGCCCCCTGAGAAGAATAATTAGTGTCACTTACCTGTCTATACTGAGTCTGTGAGAGCCTCCTGGTCCTAGCTTTATGCATAGAGTCCATGAAAGAGAGCAAAATCTCACCAAAATTACTGTGGGTATTAACTAAGTTTTCCTGACTAAAAATTTAATTTCCAAAAGCTGCTAACAACAAAGCCCTCAAATTCATTTCAGGCACACTGGGCACCTTGTAATTACCACTCCAATATAACCACGAGGGTGTGGGATAACTCGTTGTCCTGCAGCGGCTGCCTCCCGCAATAACTGTGAAGTATTCGAATGGAACAGATTTTTCAAGCTGTCTTAGAGGGAACCCCAGATAAATCTCCAAAAACGATCATGGGAGCTAAGATAAAGGTAGACAACGAGAGGGAAATTATATGGAAAACGTAATAAAGAGCATCTCACTCCTGCGTGCAGGTGGCTGAGGCACAGCCAGTGAATTTTTGAATGAATGAGCATGTTTATTCTATATCTGTTCCATCATTTCCAGACTGGCGTCCATGTCTTGTAAAACAATAAAGAACTTGCCAACCTGATAATTGCTACTCTGAACTATGTCTAAAGATCACTTTCTTTACCATCTTAGGTAAGCAACACTTTTAATATAATATTGTCACATTATCAGGGGCTGTTTTTTAATTTCTTGGGGGGAAAAAAGAGGTTAATCTCTTTTTACATCTCTTCGATCTGTTTATAAACTTTGACTTTATTTAACAACCTTTGTTGAATATAATTTGGCCATTGTTTATAACTTAGGCTCATCATAATCGAGTTAAATAATTAGGATGTGCCCTTAATGTGACTGATGTCCTATCTTAACAGCTCCAGGGCATATTGCTCTTTTAATTTTTCTGACTTCCAGGGTTTAGTTCATTTTTCAGCTGTCAACTAGAAATGTTTTGCCTTTGTTTATGCAGTTTGTAATTCCCTCCTTTCTCCCACCTTCTGATAGGCTGTGGTCTGGAAATTTTAATGAATAATCAGAACTACTGTATTCGAATAATACAGTGGTAATAGCAGATACATTTTATTATGGCCTTTTTTGTTGAATAAATACACGAATTTAATGTTTTGGCTGTGACATCTATTTTGGCTATTCAGAGGCCTTTGCTTATTATTAGATTAGCCATTATGCTTTAAATGCTCACAGATACTGGAAAAACAACCTCCAGAGAAATGAAGTACTGCTATGGTTGAAATTTCTGTCTAAAACCTATTTGGCTTGAAGAAGGGATATAAACAAACAAACGAGCAAACAAAATGTGGCATTTCCAGGCCATGTGCAATCTGTTGATAGGATAAGGTGGTTATAACCTTTGGTGCTAATTGACTTTGTTATCAGCATCACCATTATTGAATGTCATTTCTTTGCAAACTCACTCTCCTACTTAGTTCTGCCAGAAGCATCGTGAAAAACCATTGCACACTAAAATTGCAAACCTAATTCTTCTTTGAGCCTTTTTAAAAAAAAATTTTAAAAGCAAAGAGGCATTAAATACACTTAAAATTTTAAACTACCTAATAATAAACAAAAACAATGAACACAAATACTCAAAGGTGAGGTGTGGTTCCCAGAGCATATAAAAATGAGATGGCATAAAACAATGTAATTAAGTCATAGTGGAAATTCCAACTGGTTGGCTGAATACTGCTTTCAAAACCGTCTTTTAGCTACATTCCCTTTCTAGAAAAATAAGTAAAGGAAATCTATTACATTGATTAGTTTATCATCGTAGTCAACTTCCAAATACAAATGGAAGAGATAATACCTAACTGAGAAATAGAAAATTGTGTCTGTTTGCTTGGGACATACTCAGAAGTCACTCATTGACACTAATACCAGTTTCTGGCTTTGACCTCTCTCTTACTTCAACCTACGGGAACAGCCTATGACCCAGCTGAGAGGTCAAGAAAAGGAAACTTGGAAATCCCTACAGATAATCTGAAGGTAATAATTGAGAATTAACTTGCTGAATGATATTTCCATGGTATGTCCAAAAATTACAATTAACATCTTTTTTCTCTTCTGTCTCCTACTCTCAAGGAAATTATAATTCAGTCACCAGCAAGAAGCTCTCATGGAATCCAAGGTGGTAACCACGTGAGGATCTAGGACAGGTGTTTCATACTCACCAGCAGTAAGGTCTTAGGACATTTGCAGAAATAAAGTAGAAGAAAAAATCCAAATGCACAAAGCAGGGCATTCACTTAAAAACAGAGGTCTTTAAACAATGAACTTCTAGCGCATGAACATTTTATAAATTTAATTTTATGATCACAGAATTTTGAGAAAATATCTGAAAAATGGGTTTGGTCAAAGAGCTGAGAGTATGGACTCTGGAACTAGAATGTCAGGGTTTAAGTCCCCATTTAAACCAGCTGTGTTACCATGGGAGAATTAATTATCCCTCCTGCCTCAGTTTCCTCATTTGAAAAATGGGAATAATAATAGCACTTACCTCATCAGGTTGTCATGAAAATTATAATAAATCACCTAATATATTTAAAATATTCAGAACAACTCCTGGACAATTTTAAGTGCTACATGATGAGCATTGACTAAAAAGCATCTGTCCTAGAAAGACGATCCCTAAAATGGGTTCTTGGTCAAAATGACATTAGTTAATTCTGTTGCTGAAATGAATGGTCAGAAAATCAGACTGAGCAATTTGGCAACCAAGGATAAAACTTGATGTGAAATTTCCTCTAGGTATTCTTAACCCTAACTATAACCAGGACTGCAAGAAATGACTTTCTGTGAGCAGTACTGTAAATGTAATCTGTGGCACTCAGCCTTGTTTGCAGCCTGCCTAGAATGACAGCAGATTCTCACCACCGAAGTGACCCTGAAAACATGGCTGGCTGAGCACAAAGTGCTTGATAATGACAGAAATTGTTCAGCTGCGCTGTGTATGCACCTGGGGTAAGAAACCACTGTCACACAGGGCAAGTGACTTGAGAAATCATTGTTCCCACCACAAGAACAAGCCAGTGAGTCAGGCTGCTCCTGAATCCAGAGCTCTAAGTACAATACTCTTGCTACTGCTCTGAAATTGGTTTTCTTGCTGCTCTCTATGTACTTGGCAAATGCATTGATTAGTACGCTCTCACTCTTTGTCTATTTTAGCAAGTCTCACACTGAACTTCCTGGACCACCTCCATAAGAATCCCTAGACCACCTCAATCAGACTCATCTGCATGTTAAAAGCTCCAGGTTTTAGGGCTCTACCACGTTGCAACTGAATCTCTAGGGATAGAGCCTGGAGTTGTGGAATTTTGAAGAAGGAACCCAAAGGATACTATACTGGAGAATCACTTTGATACATGCAGATTTTAAAGGTAGCACTATTGACATTCTGGATTGGATAATTCTTTGCTAGGAAGGGCTGCTCCGTGCATTATATGGTGTTCAGCAGCAAACCCTGGCCTCACCCCACTAGATGCTAATAGCACCCCTGTTGTAACCGCTAAAAACGTCTCCAGGCATTGCTGAATGTCCCCTGGGGACATAATTGTGCTTGGTTGGAAACCACTGAGCTAGTCTATCCTTAAACATACATGGGATGGAGGCTATGCTGATTGCCTCAAAGGTGTGAGACTCAAGTACTTACCTATGTGCTTCCTTGTTTACATGGGTTTGAGTCTCACACTTATTTGTATTTCCCATAATACCCAGCATGAGGTTGGACTCAATTTTTAAATGAAGAATTGTAATTTGAGAATTTAAAATCTTTTGATCTACCTAATGCCAGCTGTTATGACATCAAACCAAAACAAAATCTTAAGTCAAGGAGCAAGGCCCTGTTTCCACAGACCTGATCTCTGATGCTTGGTTATTCTAACTGTGCTTTAGAATTAATCATATTGCATAAAGTGGTTTTAAAAATCCATGCTTGTGTGCCTATAACACAAAAAAAGACAACTTGTTTTCCATAAGGGAAGAGCAAGCCCATATGTTTATGGATGAAAAAGGACTAATGATAGATAATATCATCACAGCTATCATTTTTTGTATGCTTACCATATGTCAGGCAATAAGCTAAGTGCTTCATGTGGATTATTTCAATTAATTCTCTTAATAACCCCATGATATTGGTATTATTATGATGATGATTTATAAGGAAAGTGAAGATTTAATGAGATTGGGTAACTTGTCTGTGATCATAGACTATTTTATGGTTATAGTTAATTTAGTCTTAAAATATGTTGAATAAAGATTAGAAATAGTGAATATTCCCTAACTCATTTTATAAGATTAAAACCACATAGGAGAATATGGGAAAAGACAATTAAAGATACTCTCATTCACAAGCATAAATTTTATAAAAACCAAAATAATGGCAAATTGAATCTAACAGAGTATGAAGAAGATATATCATAATTTAAAAATGCATTTGAACAATGATTCACCAAAAAACAAAACAATTAGGAATTTGGGGGACTTTCTTAAGCATATTCAATGATAAAACACTGAAAATAGTCCCTTTACAGATTAAAACAAGTCAAGTATATCCACTATTGTTACTCTATTCAACACTGAACTGTGCAATATGGCAAAAGAAAAAAAAAAAAAGCTGTCATTATTTGCAGACTATGTAATTTCTTGAATAGAAATCCCAAATGAACCCAAAGACAAAATATTAAGAATTTTACAAGGTGGCTAGCTCTAAGATCAACATGCAAAAAAGTAAAAAATTTCTATTTTCCCAGCGGTAAAGGACTACAAAACAAAATTTTAAAAAAATTATAATAAGCAGCAATAACAACAAAAGGAAACCAAGAAAATATATTAAAAAAAGACAGGGCTTTTTATTGTATTTTTTTTTTTTAACATTTTGAACTTTGAGTTAATAAAACTCCTCACCTCTTGGCCTATAAATCAACATTGGCCCCTTCTCTCTTATTTCTGCTAATATTTCCATTCCACAGCACCCATAGAGAAACATCCTAACGTGTTTGGCACGTATTCTTTTGTTTGTATGAGATCTTGTGAAGTATAGATTACTGTCGTATGGGCAGGCATAGTTATCTGATATAAATGGTAATGTGCTATGGATTTCATTTAGTTATGTTTTAAAATCTATCAGTTTCAAGAGAAAATCATAACTTTTATTGAAAGACACTGAAGAAGACCTGAATAAATGTACCATGATCAAAAACAAAGATATTGTTAAGATGTCAACTATTGTCAAATTAATCAATAAATTCAGTACACAGCAACAAAGCTACCCAGTGTGTGTGTGTGTGTGTGTGTGTAACTTGATAAGTTAATTCCAAAATCATATGGAAGATAAAAGGAGCAAGAATAGCTGAGACACTTGAAGGAAAAAGAATAACAGGAAATAGGAAGAGGGGACTTGCCCTACACACAAAAAGACATTTTCAAAGACATGCTTAGTGAGAGAGGCCAGGCACAGGAAGACAAATACGGCATGACCTCATAGAAGCAAGGAGTAGAAAGGTGGTTAGCAGGACTTGCGGTGGGCAGGGCAGTGGGGAATGAGATGTGGGTTACAGGGGACAGCATTTCAGTTAGGCAAGAGGAATACGTTCTGGAGAGCTACTGCACAGCATGGTGACTGTAATTAATAATAGTATATAGTATACTTGAAAATTGCTAAGAGTCGATTTTAAATGTTCTCACCATAAAAAAGTATATAAGGTGATAAATGTTAATTAGCTTGATTTAATCATTTTGCAATGTACACATATATAAAAACATCACATTGCACACCATAAATATATACAATTTGTTACTTGTCAATACATAAAGTTATAGGAAGCAGAGTAATGTGGTATTGGGGCAGAGATAAGTATACAGACCAGAAGCAGGCCACCGTGGCACGTACTGTAACTGGCTCACTCAAGACTTCAACTCCATTCCTTCTTGCAGTCCTCTGCAGAGGAGTGGAGGCTACCCAATTAAATACTCTATATTAGTTCCCAGCTTCCTTTTGGCTCAGGGTGGCACACAGAACAGTTTTATACAATAAGATTTAGGCACAAGTCCTCAGGGAAAATATCCCTTCCTGAAAAATTAAAAGGTAAAGCATGACAAAGATGAGGACTTTGCCCTTTATAATTACCCACTTCTTCCTGACTTGAGTGTATATGTAAGGCCTGGAGGTATGGCAGCCATCTTGTAACCAAGAGGAAAACGTTAAGGATGGCAAAGCAGTGACCTAAAAGGAGTCTGGGTACTAGACGTTACTACTGAGCTGCTGGGGCTGCCTGAACTACTTTTTTCCCAGACCACAGACTACTTATTGCACGAGATGAATAAATTCAATGTTTGCTTAATGGGCCACCATAGTTTTACTTTCTATTCCTTGCAATCAAACTGAATTTTAATTCTCTCTCTCTCTCTCTCTCTCTCTCTCTCACACACACATACACACACACACACACAGAATCTTGATACTGAGAGGGGTGAAAGCACAGATCACCGACACGAATAAACAATAAAGCTAGATTCCCACTTCACAAGTCAAACAATCAATTCCAGTGGATTAAATATTTAAATACAAAGAGAAAAACTTGAAATTTTAGAAGAAAATAAAATTTTTGACATTGTGATAGAAATGAATCACTTAAATAAGAAACAAAAAATATATATCTTAACAGAAAGGCTAATACATCAGATTGCATTACAATTAAAAATACAGTTTCATGAAAAGATAAAGTAAAACATAAGCCACAAGTTAGAAGATCTTTGTAATTCATTACAATGTATTACAAATGTCCAAAGAACTCTAATGAGTTGTTTAGAAAAGAAAGTAACCTAATATAAAAATGGGAAAAAGATATGAGCAGTCATTTCAAAGAAAAAGAAAGCATAGATAAGTAAAAAACATATGAAAAATATGCCCAACTTCAATGGTAATAAAAATTAAAGACACAATCGGACACCATTTCACTACTCCATCAGATTTGCAAAACTATAAAACTCTAACAATACCAGTATAGCAAAACTATTGAACAAGGAGGGCTCATATACCTATGGTGAGAATGTCAACTCATATGAACACCACCTTGGCGTGCAGCTCACCACACAACAGAGATGAAAATGCACAGAGCCCATTTGACCCATCAATTTCACTTCTAAGTATAAAATCCAGAAGAAATTCTCACACAAGTGTAAGAATGTTTATAACAGTATAGTGTCAAATAGCACCCATATACACACACAAAGCCCCAAACTGTCCACTGACAGGAGAAATACATCATGATAAATGTATACAATGGAATATCATAGAACACTTGAAAATTAATTGATGAGAACTGTATACATCAATATAAATGAAACTCAACATTAAGTAATAAAACAAGTTCCAGAAGAATATATAGAGTATGATACATCTGTATAAAAATTTTTAAAATGAAAAAACTAATATCTTTATTAGTGCTTAGAGAAATATCTATATATCTATATACAGCAAATTCTAAAGAAAAGCAAGATAATGATACATTTTGATTAGAGGTTATCTCTGAGGAGGAGGGAGAGAAATACAATTAGGGAAGGACATACAGTTATTGGCAATGCCCCGTTGCTTTAGCTGATAGTAAGTGCATGAGTGTTCCTTTTATCTTTATTCTTTGACCTTTACATATAGATCCTAAGTATTTTGATATGTATAAAATAGTTCATAAAATTACCAAGCTTCCACAACAAAGGCTAGTTTCCAAAAAGTTGCTGTTAAAAAAAGTTGCTATGAAATTGGTTAATGTTGTTCTGTATTATAGACAGGAGATAACTTCAGAAACATGGGAATATGGAGAGGAATGAATGCATTCAAATGAGTTCTAACACCTCTGGAGTACACTGTGAAATCAAATGTGCAAATGACAAAAACTCTTGCAGCTAATACAAACTGTGAGCACCAGAACCACCAAGACATCGGAGGTGATTTGCAGAGCAAACTTCTGAAGCTGTGACTGGCAAACAATCAACAAACAGCAGGTAAATTTCACTGTGGGCATATACAAGACAGTGTTTTTACTGAAAAAATCAACCACATTCTATGGACTGCTCGATGGGCTTTCTCTCAGGCACAACAAAGGAAAGAGGCCTGATGACATCACAAACTATTTTTGAAGACACTGACCCAGTGTGCTCTTACCTGAAAAATTAGCCAGCAAATTGTCAACTACCATCAGAAAAGGTACAAAATATTACCCTAGGATTTTGGAGAGCGAGGGTGCTCCTGCACTGGGAACATCACATGCAGTTCAAATTGTTGCACATGAAGAAAATGTAATGGAGCTGAAGAAGACACAAGAAGATCAAGTATAATGATCAAGGGAATGAGGTTGTGCCAGATGAGGTCACACTAAAATAGGAGAGTTTGCAATCTGGAATGTGGGATGTAGAAGGAAATGTCACTGAAATGCATCAACTTATCCAGAGGCATGGCCAAGGTAACCACCTACTTGTGGAATGGGACATCTCAAAGCTTGAGAGAAGGGAGGGGAAACTAAGATACTGAAAGCCTGAAACGTACTAGCTACTAAGGTGCTTTCTCACACATCCATTTTAGTTTTAAAGTACTAAAAGTCATTTTTATATAGAGCAACATGTGAAACTCATCACTCCAAAAGATGCTATAAAATTAATATATAAATTGGCTACTTCTTACATTTACCTTTTCTTACATACTCCTACCATTGCATTTATTTACTTACACATCTATCTTCCCCAACTGTCTTTCAACCTCTCAGAGTATAATTACTTTCTTTTTCATCTTACATGTCCAGTACACAATATCCAAGAAGTTTTGGGCAGTTAACAAGTACTTATTAAATAAAATGATAAATGGCCAAAATATCTTTAAATGCAAAGACTCATTAAAGGTCTACTAATGAAATAAAGGGTTTGGAAGTACATGCCCAACCTCTGAAACTAATGTCTTAAAAATTATCACACAAGGATGTTCTTCTGTAACAACGGATTTCTTGTGGGAGACAGCAAGGGGAACAGTATGGGGGCTCCTGGGTCCAACCCCAGGTGGCAGTTTTGTGCTCGGTACACACTAACAGAAAATACATACCTAAGTATAGGCAGCACGAAATACATCTCTACACAGCAGATATCACGGGTTTGGAGGATCCTCTTTTGTATTCCTCCAGAATATTTGCATAAGTCAAAGACACATGAGGGAAAAGGTCAATACAGGTTTCAGGTAATGGACAACCAACCAGTTACAGGGTTGCTCAATAAACTAATTCGATGCAGCCAACACAATGGGCATTATTTCCAGGGTTGTACGACTAGATTAGTTTAGGCCAAAGAGTTGGAGTCTATTGATTTTTTTATCCTGACTTCATATAAGCCAGACATTGAAAAACTAATTAATTCAATGCAGAATTACTGAGACTAGAAAAAGCTTCACATTTAATGGAATACAAGTGGGCTTCTCTGGTCAAAAATTGCCGAAAAACTCGATTGACTCTATCTCAAGAACAGTTTCATAGTCACCTGGAAACACGATTTAACTGCAGCATGGTTGCAAAGCTCAAGAGTAGGCATCTCAAAGGAAGGAAAAGTCTTGGAACAGCAAATTTTCCTCATACAGATGATGAAGCTACAGGGCGAGGGCTGGCAGGTTAAATGTAGGTGTGCTGTTTTGAAAACTAAATTTATGTAGTTCAGTCACAGCCTTTGTGTTCCCAAGATATCAAGCTATTATTCCTTTTAACTAAACGCAGACATCTGGCTTTCTTCCTGCTGTACCAGTCATCTTTTTACATTGGCACCTATGATTTTTATAACATGATCCTCACGAGCTCCTGCTTGTGACACTCATCTCGGCTTTCTCTGAGAAACTATCCGGCCATGAAGGGAGCATGAACTTATTCTCGTCTGAAACTGCATAATTACTACTTGTGAGGTACCTATGAGTTAAACAAAAGCCAGCATTTTATAAGTAGCCAAATCTGAAGGCAAGGGTAAGTGATATGAGTGAGGGTAACCCAGTGACTTAGCAGTAGAAATAATTCCTATCTCCAATACATCTAGCTGTTTGTTATCCAAAATATGTCTACAGATTGCTTGATAATGCAAAAACACCCCCTGGCTCCACAAACTACCCTGTCCCACCACAAAAGGGGCAATGCTGTCTTCCTTTTAAGCTTTAAATTAGATAATATACAAACATATTTTCTGGCATTTGAGAGAAGGCTAAATCCTCCATTCCTACTCTCCCCTCTTTCATCCCCAGAGGTAAAAATTAGGTTTGTCTTCCTCCAGATACCCTCTACATGCATATACATAAACTTATTTGAATGATTGTACATAAATGTAGTTACATAACTACATGGTATCTCATAAAAGAATATATATACATATATTTGTGCCTACTTTTTTTGCCTACTCAATGCATCTTGGAGATCCCTCTGGATTGAGCTAGATACAGATATAACTCATTCTCTTCAACTGCTTCATAGGTAGTTTCCCATGGATATGGGAATACCTCTAGCTGGCAATGGAAACTGTGAAATAAAAAATAAAATCCTAAGTCCCTCAACCGACTAAATGGACCCCCTCTTGGCCAAGGAGATCCCAGAGAAACCTTAAAACTGAATTCCTGGACATGATGGGATGGAAGGTCAGACACACCTTGTTATACCTCTCTTTCATTAGTTGACCACCATTGGGCTTTATTCCCTAAGGATTAAACCGAAACCAGCCCTTTGGAAAGACTTGCTCCACTGTTGATTTCAACCCACCTCAGGACTGCCTTTCCCTCTTGCAGTTCCGACATAACAACCGACCAGCATTTGGTTGTTAAGGACTCTAACACACTGCTGGTGTCAATTTATAAGCCCAGCAGCAATGCATGAGAGTCCCAGTTACCCTACACTCTCGCCCACTCTTGATATTGTAAACATTTTTATTTAGGTCACTTTACTCTGACTCAACTCTTTTTGGACCCCCGAGTCTCGTCATTCCTCTAGACAGGGATAGGGAAAACGCAGAGTGATAAGAAAGCAATTTAGACTCCCTTTGAGGCTGCCAGCAGTTGAAGCTCTTGCTACTACTAGTCACATCTCTCAAAACACATAGCGCACCTCCTCCTCCCTGTTTTTGCTGATGTTGGCTGGAAATGGCACTCATTCACTTGTCTGCACTTCCGTCTCATCTTAGACCAACCAACCACACACCCTGCCAGCAGGCCCTGAGTGCCCTGGAGAACCTCTGGCTGAAGGTGTATACCAGAGAACCAAAGCTACGTCTTTTTCCCGTTGCTGCTATTATTCCTATTTCCCAAAGAAACACTAATCATAAACCACCTTTTGAGAAGAAGCCTTGTTTATGCCATACAATATTTAACAGAGCTCTGCCGTTCCAGCAGCCAACTGTGAGAGCTTTCCAGTCCCTTAGATGAGCTTCCTAAATTATTCATTGGATTTTTGTGATTTTCCTGTACATGTTCAGAAAGTTCTCAATAAATCTATTTAAGTAACATGTACAAAGGAAGAAGTCCCTTTAAAATAGTGTCTTGGGAGGGGATACAGAGGAATGTTGGTGTGGGTGTGTTCCGAATTCTGAGGAGTGATCCCTCTCTTCAAAGAGCTTCATTAAAGCATAATGAAAACGTGAGCAACTTCAATGGCAGATGTAGCTAGTAAATTAGAGCACCATTAAAAGCACAAATCTGATCATCAGGGTCTGCCTTCCAGAAACTAAGATGAAAAGAGGAAGCCTGCAGCACTGCACACCTGCAATTTATTATCTCAGATTTTTAAACCCTTCTTAGAAGAGGCTGACCTCATTGTTGCAAGGAAGGTAGTTTATAAGAAAAAATTTAAATCTCTTTGAGCTGCGCGACAATCCTTAGTGACTCTTATACTTCACTAATGTAGGGTACTCAGGTTGAAAAAAATGCTTCCTTGCTTCCTCCCAAATTTCCACAGCAGCTCATAATAAATGAGGAGAAATAAAATTGTCAGTCCTCTGGCGACCCCGTTGGCATGTCTCTGAAAAGTGCTTAGACACATGGAGAGATCAGTCTCCTAAGCCTCTTGCAGCATCTGTTTCAAGGAATATTCTAAAGGAGTGTTAGAAAACACAAAGGACCAGAGTAGGAGAAAAGGGGGAACAAACCACTGTTCCTAAAGAGTCATTTCTTTCCTGAGCTGTCCAAGCTACTGGCCAGTTTGATGGCTGTAGGACTAGGTTCCTGTGGAGGTGCTGCTCTTAGAATTTTTAGGCTTAGACAGTAAAGAATTTCAGCAGCTTAAGGGAACAGAAGTCACAGGATGTCAAATCACACTTGAGTACCTAGAAGGTTTTATTATCTCAGGTGTTTGAAAAACTTCTGTAAAAATGTTAATTCGGTACACTGTAGAATTATGTTAACAGCTTTTATATGTTTTTCATTAAAATGTTTCTCCTAAACTACAACTATTTATTATTCACTTTCAAAAAACAAAGTCCCAGAAGAAATTCTCTAATTGGGTCTATATGAATGCTAAAAAATAATAAGGAATCAAGGATTAGAATACACCTGAAAAATTGCGTTGCCTATCTTCCTCATGAAAGAGGGGAGGGAAATAAAAAATGCTGAATAAATTTAGATTAAGATTTTACTTTCACATGGGCATTTATCTTGCATTAAATGGATGCACGAAAACCCAGAAACATGGTTCTGAAGCATTGTTTTTGTTGCTATCTCAACAAGAAGATTTTGTTTATCCAAGAAATATAGGTGAAGATTATTAAAATTTTCAAAGTTCAGATCTTAATATCTGCACACAAAGATCTTTCATAAAGGCAATTAAGAGAGAGAAAGCAAAATTCTTCTTCAGGCTGAGCTTGTTAAACCTGAGATAGCACCTATCATTAATTGTAACTGAGTGTTCACATGGTAAGTATCATTTTGTCATTTGATATGGAATTAGTTTATTAACTCAAATGTAATACAGAAGGTGGAGACAGAGGTAGGGAGAGAAGGAAATGTACCAGAGTATTACCTGTATGATGAACAATAGGCTCATCTGGAATTTCCAGATCATTCGGGAGTATCGGGGTGGTCCTTCTACTACTACAAGCCAAAGACAAAGAAACAAACCTGTCCCTCAAGAAGCTTACTCTACAAAGATACCAGACAATACGTGGCAGCATGTTATACCTGATGACTGGGAGAGATAACAGGAAGAGGTAATAGACAAAGGTTCAGAGAGATCTCAGTGGTGGGGAAGAGGATTTCAGAAAGGCTTCACCAAGACAGCATTTCTAGTCTGCTTAAGAACAGCCCTTTGCAGATTCCCTTTGGATCAGAGCTCCTGTCCAGAGCAAGACTGCTCAGCAGCGATGGGGAAAAGGCTATGTAGCCACAAGACTCCTTTAATGTCAGACTCCAGTTTCACATTTTATATTAGTCAGTCTTGACCTGTTCTCTTTCCACCCCTGGGTTTCATTGTGATGCCATTCATTGATCGGTGACTCTTCCTCCTTGGAGATGTGAGGGGAGCTTGGCACAGGCACATAAATATTCATTTCAGAAGCATGAATAAATTTCTAGTGATGCAATACAATCTAGTTCCAGAAAATAAAATCAAGGGTTTAAAAAACAAGCTGTCATCCCAAAAAAGTATTTTTCAAGGAAGAGAGAATACTAGTCATAAATCTGCACTAAAGAGAACACTTGTAACACAAAAAATAATAGTTGTGAGAAAAGTTCTCTATTACCAACTACCAATCATCAGAGTTTGAGTCTTTTTTTTTTTTTTTTTTTAAGAGATGGGGTCTTGTGTTGTTGCCCAGGCTGGACTCAAACGATCCTCTTACCTAATCCCCACGAGTAGGTGGGATTACAGGCACAGGCCACCACTCCCAGCTTTACATTTCTTTTGACCCTTAATCAGAAATATCCTAACAACATCCACTCTGTAAAATGAGACTGGGGTCAAATCCAAGAAAGGGCAGAACATTAAACTTCAATACTACTGTTCTTTTATAATGAACACTCACTGACTCAAAACCCCACACACCCAGTTACAGTGCCTTCATGAACTTTCTTCTGCATCCTTGCATCCCTCAGAGACACTATCTAGCTGGTAACTATAAAATCCAGCTGTTACGGACTAAATTTGTTTATTTTCCTCCCCAAATTCATATGTTGAAGCCTAAATCCCCAATGTGATGGTATTTGGAGGTGAGGATTTGGGAAATAATTATGTCATGAGGGTGGGGACTTTTTCAATGGGATTAGTGTCTTTGTAAATAGATGAAGAGACTGGACCATGTGAGGATACCACAAGAAGCTGGCAGTCTGAAACCCAGAGGGGACCCTCACCAGAACTTGAGCATGCTGACAACCTGATCTCAGATTTCCAGCTTACAGAATTATGAGAAATAAACTTCTGTTATTTATAAGCCATCCAGTCTATGGTATTCTTTTATAGCAGCCTGAGTAGGCTAAGAATACCAGCAAATAATTGTTTGAGCATGATGCAGTGGGAAAAATGAGGCCTGAGACTCAATCCTAGTCTCCAGTCTTGATTCTGCCACCAATCAGCTGGTAATGTACTTAACTCGATGAGCTTCAGTTACATCCTTGTTAAATGTGGATAAAAATATATGAGAGGATCATATGTATGGAAAAGTATTGAATAAACTATGTAACTCCTGTATAGTTTTTGTAAGCTGCCTTTAGTACAAAACAATTACACCCTTACCACTAAAAGGATAGCAAGGTGCTACTTCCAAGAGCAACATTTTTTTAACAACTAACCAAGAAACATAGAATAGTGCCCATAGCCTGCAATCTTTTAAACTGAGAAACAAAGGCCCATCCTCACTTCCAAGCCTGGACCAAACATCATTCCAAATCTGGTAGCAAGGCTGAAGCACAAGACCACTGTGGATGCTATCACTTGCCATGTTTTCTTAAGAACAAAGAACAATTTTCAACTAAGCAATTTCAAAGCATTGAAATCAAAGTATTAATTCAATTCTTGATATTTATTTTTCTATTTTGCCTTAACTGTCATCATTAAGTTTCAGGTCTACTTTAAAAAGAATGCTTAGCCTATGCTTTTTGCTGTAATTTTTCTCCTGACTCAAACCGCCTCCCTCTTTTCATTAAATATCTTTTCAACATAATGCCACTGAATTTGTAGCTTTAATTAAGATCTTTGATCTTTAAATAAGATCAGAGAGTCAGGGAGATAGGTTACAAATAATAAAAGAACATGTCAATACATTTTCTTTAAAGATAAAAAAAAAATGACAGTTGTGAGTCTCAACCTAGTAGAAGCTTTGGACCAAACAGTTGGTATCAGAAAACACAGATTACAGAAGATGACTCAGGGCTATTTTGTTGGCATTTACTTCTGAATTGCTACCTATTATGATCTCCCTCTTGAATTCTTTGCGAACAGCAGGATTTCACTTGTCCCTTTAGTTTTAGATTTCACCAGAAATTCAGAAGCTGAGTCAGGACCACAGGGGGCCCCACCTGCCAAGCAAGAAGGCTGAACTGTTTTAGAAATGCAGTGACGACAGGGCAGAGTCAGAATGTCCCACATCCTCTCCAGAAAATAGTTAGAGACTACAATTTCTCCTACCAGATTTTACATTTCTCAAAGCTACAGATAAGCAAGAACATTTATATTGAAAAGCCTCATTAACAGAAACATCATATGCAATTCTATATATCTGCCTTAGGGGGCTATTAAGTGACTTACCCAAACTGGGTATTCAGTAGAGTTGCTGAATAAATAAAACATTGTCAAGATCAACACTACCGAACAGGATTCATCTGTGGTTCACTTTTAAGGAGTCTGTTCTGATGACTATATGGCCTCATGAAGGGACAGATGAGTTTTAAAATGAGGAAACTACCCACAACCCCAACTAACCATGTCAAGCCAGTGAATAAGGGAGTGCGGCTGGTTTCATAAATGACTTGCGTAGGTAAAGTAATTTCCATATTCCCATCTTGATAGAGCCCCTATAGTGAGCATGACATAAATACAATATGATGAATGAAATAAATAAGAAATGGAGGAGTCCACAAAAACACCACGTGACAACAGATAACCACTCTAACAGAGAAACAGCCTTCAAAGAAAAGGGGTCTTTTTATAGGCTTCAGAGGAAAAGATTAGTTCCTCATGTGTGGCTCATTCAGGCAGCAGGAAGTGCGTGCACTGAGCTATGGTGACATACACAGCTGGCCTATACTGGTCAGTGGCTCAGGAGGGCTAAGACAGCAGACAAGGCTAGCAACCAAGGCTGTGAAGGGGCCTCTTCCAAAGTGCCAACAAGTTTGAAGTTTGTTTTGAGCAAGCAGAAATTTGAAGTGGTTCAAGCAGAGAAGATCCATAATCAGATTTTTAGAAAAATAAGTCTGCATGCAGCATAACACGACCCCAACTAACCCCACTGGTCCATGTGCCAAGCAATGTACCAAGGTCTTGACATGCCCTAGCACATGTCACCACAGCCCTAGCAGGTAGGCACCATTGTTTTCCCATTGTGTGGGTAAGGAAACAGAGGTTCGGGGAGATTCAGTGACTTGTCAGAGGCATCACAGCTAGCAGTGGCAGAGCTAGGACTCAGACCGGGCTCTGATTCTGATGCCTATGCTCTTAATCACTGTGCTCTACTGCCTTCGATGTTGAGGAGGAAAGAGAAGAAGAGATCAGGGACAGAAAAAGCAGCTTGTAGGCTGCTGCACTACTCCAGCCCAGAGATAAGAGGTACCTGAGCCAGGACAAGGATAGTGGGACTTGTATAGCTAGGCATAGAGACATGGCCAAGAGCTGCTATTCAGCAAACTGATCCTGAATGCATTGGAGGATATTTCAGAGCAAAGAGTTTTCTTATTTAAAAAATATTTGAAAGGGCCAGGGTAGGGGGGTGGCTCATGCCTGTAATTGTAGCACTTTGGGAGGCTGAGATGGGAGGATGGCTTAAGGGGAGGAATTTGAGACCAGCCTGAACAAGAGCAAGACCCCATTTCTACAGAAATAGAAAAATTAGCCTGGCATGGTGGTGCATGCCTGTAGTCCCAGCTACTTGGGAGGCTAAGGCAGGAAGATTGCTTGAGCCCAGGAGTTCGAGGCTGCAGTGAGCTATGATAATGTCACTGTACCCTAGCCTGGGTGACAGAGCAAGACCCTGGCTCAAAAAAAATTGAAAGAATGCTTAAACTAAAGCCTTAACTTGTAAATAGCAGTCTATAATCAAACATCATTTTCTGTAGCAAAAACAGGAGCACTTATCTTAAGAAGCCTCATGATCAAGGATGTCTTCAAAGCTTCTTACTTACTGGAAAATATTTTTGCATATTCTAAAACTAGGGTGCTTCAAACCACAATGAGATTCTCTTTCATACCCCTAGGATGGCTATAATAATATTTTCTTCAAAACCTGGAAAATAAGTGTTGATGAGGATGTAGAGAAATTAGAACCCTTATATATTACTGGCAAGAATATAAAATGGTACAGATTCTATGGAAAACAGTTCGGCAGTTCCTTAAAAAGTTAAACATAGAAGTGCCACATGACCCAGTAATTCCACTTCTAAGTCTTAATATATACCCAAAAGAACTGAAAACGGGGGTAAGACAGATAGTTGTAGGCCAATGTTCATGTCGGCATTATTCACAATAGCCAAAGGCGGAAACAACCCAAGTGTCCATTAACAGATGAACAGATAAAATGCGGTGTATACACACACACACACACAATGGAATCAGCTATACAAAGGAATGAAGTTCTGATACACACTACAACATGGATAAACTTTGGAAACATTTTGCTTAGTGAAACAAGCCAGAGGTAAAAGGAGAAGTATGTATGATTCCAATTATAGGAAATACCTAGAACAGACAAATTCACAGACACAGAAAGTAGGTAAGTGGTCACCAGGGGCTGGGAGTGGAGAATGAGGAATTGTTGGATAATGGTTACAGAGTCTGTATTTGGGGTGAAGGAGAAGTTTTGGAAATAAATAGCAGTGATGATTGTACATCACTGTGAAAGTATTTAATATCACTGAAATGTACATTTAGAAATGGTTAAAATGGCAAATTCAATGTTATATATACATTACCACAATAAAAAATATCCCTCCTAAAATAAACCAAAAATACTAATATGCAGAATTGCCTCAACTACTGCCAGAGGGAAAAAATATAACTTTTCTTGTCTGTGGGTCTACGTCAAACTTGGTCTATGTGCTCAGTTAGAATGACAATATATATGTTAATAAATAAACTTAGAACTAGACACCTTTAAAATGCATTATTCAAAATAATTCAATGTGTTCCTGAAGGCTAATATTTGAACTGTTTTACAGGGGATACAAGGCCTTTCTTTATCTGGTTCCTACTTAGCCTAAGTCCAAGCTCATCTTCCACATTGCCTCTGCATTCTATAACTTTTTTCCACAATGCTGAAGAGTCCCAGGATGTGCCAGGTTCTCTCATATCTCTCTGCTTGCCTGTGCAGTTCTATAGCCTTACAAAGGGTTCATACACTTCCCCACCCCAACTTTTATCATCTAGCCAGTGCCTGATCAATCTGTCCTCAAGTTCGGTTCCCTGGGGCCTTCTCCACACTCCCAAAGCCCCTCTCCCCATGGCCCATTACCTGATTTATCCTTCTGTAATAGCAATTATGATATTCCGATTGCTTATTTACATGTCTGTATTCTACCAGACTGTTATTTTATTGAAAACAGGAAATAGACCATTTCTTTCTCCCTGCAGGGACTAGTATTCCACAGATGGGTTTTAAATGAGCAAGAGAGTCAGCTCAACACTCAGGCTAGGAATGAGGACGCTGATCGTCCAAATTCTGAGATGCAGTCACTTATTGGTGCCTCCTCCTTGTCCTTCAGTGGACACCAAATTTCAGCATTAACACCAGGTGTTAAGTAAAACATAAAATAAAGTCAGAAAAGCTGGAAAGCATCACTCACACCTGTGGGACTATCCACACAGTTTGGAACCTGAGGAAGTTTTCTGAGAAGGCAAGTAGGAAGCAGTTTATTGAAAAATGTGCTCAATGTGAAACAGAATTGTTCAATCACAAAGATGAAGTTGCATTGCAATGAAGGGAAACAAAATCTTAAGGTGAAGAGTCAAAATGTTAGTAATCACCCAATACTACCAACCTCAAAGGAGTAACTTCATTATTCTTGTCTAAATACGTCTTCCAAGTAGAAGATCTTCCCTATTTTACGTGACTAAATTAAACCTCCTTTCAAATCCATCCATTTTTCTTTGTTGTTTCTAAATACATCTGATAATTGGATTACTCTGAAGCTCTACCTAACAGGTGGAACTGATATAAATAGGGGATTTTTTTTCTGTCATCAGATAGTCACATTTCTAAATAAAAATTAACAAATTGATGCTCTAATTGAAAACTCCTGTGAGTTTGGTCAGTATTAATTAGGGCCTTATCAGCTCTTCATGAACGTAATTAAAAGTGGACATTCAGTCCTCTGGCACTGAGAATTACAAGGTGAGGAATGATGCCATCCGGGGCTCACAGCACGTCCTTGTGGCTCGCATGGGGATTATGTGAAGACAGACTCTTCTCAGTCAACTCCTTTCTTCCTCCCCTCCAAGACACTGCCTGGTTGTTGTAGCCCCTCAACTTCCCCTTTCAACATTTAACTATTTCCAGCTCTGCTCAATTTTTGTTTATTATATGCAATTCCCATTTATACCACTATTTCCTTTGGAAGACTCATTCCATGTCAAAAAGCAAACTTTCTGATCACTTACAAGTTGGAGTCTATTTAGTAGCCCTGGCCTGATTGGACAGAAATCACTGGTGAGGATGTGTTTACTGAGGTTCCACGTCCTTGTGCTACTCTGATCCTGCTAACGAGACCCTATTTTTACCAACATGCTGGATCCTTTACAGAACAGAGTTTGACATGAATACCAAAATCCCATCCTTCTGCTTCTTTGTAGCTTATTATCAAGAAGCCAAGGGGAAGCCCGAGCCACTAATCTACTATGGCAGGCAGGGCCCCTGCCCAGCACTTGGAAATGACTGGGTGTTCTGGGTCAGATACCGCAGCAGGTGCCATGCGGGTCTTCAAGGCATTCCAAAAAGAAACAAACTGGACTCTGCTGTGATTCAGTCCCTAATGGCTTAGCTGAGAAGTTTACCTAAAGGTCACAGCACATTTTATCAGAACCTCGCAGAGGCTTTAACATGCGCATTTCGAAAGGACATGGCTTGACTTAGTCCTAAATATCCAGAGACAGGGAAGATTCACACACGCCCTTCAGAAAGTCCAATTTGCAAGTCCTCACTCATGCTCCCCAGCCCTCGCACCTGAGGGCTGGACCGACATTGCAGCTGATGCCACAGCAAGCGCAAGCGGTGAGCAACAGCACTAAGGCCCTAGGATGCAATTTTCATACCCTCACTTAGCCCCGTGTGCGAGCCTGGCATTGTTACTCATTCCTCTGAGCCTTTGTGTTCCAGGCTTTAATGCACACATTGCATATAAACCCGGTAGATTTGAAACACTGGCCAAAACCACCGCCGCTAACAACTGATCATTACAAACATGAGGGCCAGAAACTCGTACTTCATTAATTACTAAGACTGATTCACGAACCTGACTCCCCCAAATATGCTGCCTATACACCTGCTCTTGCTACTGATGGGGCTGGGTTCCCCTGTGTCCCTTCCATTTTAACTTATCCATTTTAACTCCCTGGGGGAGCTCAGGAGAGCTGAAGCAGCAAAGAGAATGCAGCTCAGCAGGAGCCCGGGAGATTGAGGGCTGAGGCCAAGCCCACAGACACTATAATGGAAAAAACACTCTTGGCTTAAGTCAAAAGATTTTAAATTGCCATTTTTGCAAGAATAGACTCTGTTTATTCTGTGGCTAAATAAAAAATAGAAAAGACAACACTGCTCACTCAGGAGTGATGTGAAAAATGATGGTAATTCAAAGCCTCAGATGCCTCGGAGTCCTTTTACATTGTGGCCACTTTGTGCTCGTTGTACCAAGGAAAATACTTTTCACAGTCTCGTGGCTTTGAAATGAGATGTCCTTCTCATGTTGGTCTGTTGTTTTTAATTTATGGAATTGTAGGCATAAACCTGTGGGCACCAGCAACTGTGAGAAAGGATGGCTCAGCCTGATTACTGAAGGACTGAGAGAAAAATCAGGTGAAAGTTGAAACCACTTTAGACATCCCACATTAACTTTCCCCTTTCCTAATTAGGGTACTTGATTATTGAAACTCTTATTATGGATAGATTGATGGAGGTATAATTCACATACCATACAAGTCACCCTCTCAAAGTGTACAGTCCGCGGTTTTCAGTATGTTCAAAGTTGTGCAACTTTCACTACCATCTAACTTTCAAACATTTCATCACCCCCCAAAGACATACCATACCCATTAGCAGTCACTCCCCATTCCACCTTACCCCCACCCCCTGGCAACCACTAATCTACTTTCTGCCTCCATGGATTTGCCTATTCTGGCCATATCACATAAGTGGAATCACAATATTCGTCCTCTTGTGGCTGGCTGTTGAAGCTCCTTTCCAACGTCCTCCACATACTCTCATTCCTTTCTCCTTCCCTTATCTCATGCCTGCCTTTGGGCTCTCTCCTAGGTCCTCTGCTCCTTCCACTTCATACTTGGGTAATCTCATCCCCTCCAAAGACTTTGATTCCTCAGTTGGAGACCTAGATCTTTAGCTCCAGCCTAGATCTCCCAACCAGGGTTCTGATCCATACACGCACTGCCTCCTGGGAGTCTTTCCTTCAATTTCTCACAGGGAACATAAAGTTAAAGGTCTAAAAGTGAGCTCATTGTGTCCTACCCTCAAAGCAGTGGCATCCTCCTTCAGTGTCCTTATCTCACCAACTACATGGGTTTTAGAACCAGGAACCCAGACATCGTCCTTGAAACTTCCCTTCTTTGCCTTTTTCTCCACATCCAGTTACCACCAAGCCTCTAGAATCTTTCCCAAACCATCCAGGTTACTTCCATTCTTAATGCCATTACCCTAGCCCAGGCCTTGGCTTTTTATCATGAAGTAACTCTAGATTGGTCTCTGAGCCTTCAGTCTTGTCTCCTTTCAACGCATCTCCAGACCCAGACTGATTGATTGCAAATGCAGCACTGAGTAGATAGATAAACTCCCTTGCATGAGACCCTTCTACATACCTTACACAGCCAACAAACTCTTGTAATATCTGGCCTCTGCCTCTTTCTCCAGTCTTCTCATGTACCCCTTTCAAGTCTGAAACTCAGCTTCTTTCAGTTTCTCCTCCGACTCACTAGGCTCTCTCTTTACTGTCAGCCCTTTGCTGCAGATGGAATGAATCAACAGCAAATGAACTCCCTCCTCCTAACCTCCCCAAATGGTTTGACCTTTTTGGCCTTGGATAACCTATTCAGGACTCAGTCTTCTTTTCAAGGCAATTTTCCCCAAAGAAGTAAGAACTCCCCCTGACACAAGAAAAGGTTAGGGGCACATCTTGTGTGTTCTTATGACACTGTGTGCTACTGCGATCATAGCATTTTTCATACAATTGGAATCATCTGTTTACTTGCTTCTTCCCCCAACTAGACTGTGCACTCTGTGAGGGCAGAGGCTGCATCTGTTGTTCCCTGTGTATACTCAGTCTCCAGAACACTGTCTGGCACAATGAAGGTGCTCAAAAACGCTCATAGGATGACAGCTTGCCATTGCAACATCAAGGCAATGGATATGGTGGGATTTCATTTTACCAATGGTAAGTATTGATCTAGAATATTTTTGCTCTTCTATGTCTTCCATCTGGGCATATTTCATCAAGGGATCTTATCAGAAGCAAATAGCTTCCTTTCTGATAAAGTCAGCAAATAACTAGGCAAATAACTCAAACGTCAGCTCAATTTTTAAAATTGAACTTCTTATTTCTTTCTAAAGTGGAGGAAAACCATATGCTGCCAATTTAGAGACTGACTCTAGGGCTCCATCTGTCCCTGACCTGCTTTGCTGAAACTGACTTCTTTGTGCCTTAACTTAATCTGCAAAATGAGGATGATAAACTCTATCTTGTTAGGATATTGTGAGAACTAATAAGAAGAGACATGAAGGTACCTCTACTCTGAACAGAATTGCCTACAAGAAATCCAACAGATTCACTTTGCTCTTCTATGTCAGTATGAAAATGTTAACCAAATTTAAATACCAATACGAGTAACATCACAAACAGGAATGCATCAAGCTTAGTGGGACTTACAAACAGTCCCTGGGCTGGAGACCCCAAAGTCACCTGCTAAACACCCAGCCCCCACACTCTGATTCTCATCTGTTAGTTGCTTTGCTACAGATAAGGAGGAAATCAGTTAAATTTTCTTTTTAAGCTTTGTTGGATGAGCAACACATCCATTTCTCCTATTACACCCTCCATGCAATTCAAATTCTTTAAAACAAGGCTTGATTCTCCAAAGGAGAAAGTGTGATTATGGTAACACATTAAGGATTGCTGTGGAAAGTCACCTATTGTCTGATAAATTCATAATTATAGGTTGCATCTCTGTTCTTTTAGAGGCACCATAACAGTCTCTTGGTTTTTAATTCTGCTGGTGGAGAGGAAGACTTTAACTCATTGAGGAGGCCAGCTGTGTTGTACTTCAGCTGCAAAATACGAAAGTTCTGAAGTGTGCTTGGCGTATATTCTGAGCTGGAGCATATGCTGCTTATGCAGGCAAAATGTCCTTGTACTGCAGATGCCTGGAAGAGTTACATGGGGATTTTGTACATATGTAGTACATCAACACCAGCGCCCTCACTGGTAAGTACACACTGTATCACTTTTTCCTTCTGTTTCACGTCTTGTAAACCGGCATCAATTCAAGTTAGAATCATACCACCATGGAATTTGAGAATTAAAAGGCACCTCGGAAATAATCTAAACTAATGCTTACATTTTAGAGATAAAGGAAATGAAACCCCCAAGCGTGAGGATTTTATGTGATCCTGTTGTCAGAATAAAGGTACTATTTGTGACTTCAGGTTGATAGAGCCCTTCATCAGAAAGAGACTTTCCTTACATCTTTTCAAACTCAACTCCAAATGAAAGCACACACATTAGAAGTAAATAAGTAAATAAACGATGGAAGGAAGGACAGCAGCCAAGTGTTTATGATTAGCAACAACAGAGTCCAATGTCCCACTGATTGCCTCCTGGCATGGAGCCCACCGCCAATAGCCAATACCAATGCTCCTACTTGAAATGCATTCCCTGCCCCTTCCAGGAACGTCAACAGCAAGCAGCAAGAGGACCCACATCCCTAAAGTGCTTTTTCTAGTTGAAGAAATTAAAAAAAAAAAAAAAGAATTTAAATCTGCTGTGCCTCCATTACCAAAAGAGAAAGCTAAGTGTTTCAGCAACCTCAGATTTTTACAGTGGCTTTTTTTTTCAACTTTACCTAATTCTCCTTTACCTAATTCTTGATTCTCAGGCCATGCCCAGGCTTCCTCAAGAAGTTTTCACCATTAATTAACCCCTTGCTCTTATACCTTTAATCTCTCTTTCTACCTGGTCTCCCCCCTGCCCACCTTGAGCCCCCTTCCCATAAAACACAGATAGGCAGGATGGCCGTGCAGCTCCTCCATGACCTCCACCCAAAAGGTACTCAGCTTTCTGCCTTTCCCTGCATCCTGAAGCTTCTGGAATAGGCATCTATCCTCATGGCCTCTTCCTCACTTCCTTTCATTCCCTAACTCACGGCATTCTGGCTTCTGCCCTCCCCATGCTCACTGATTGCCCTGATTCTCCAAAGCAACTCCATTTCCAAATCCTGTTTTCTATACCACATGAATAATTTGTGAATGTGTCACCTTGTCTTCATCCCTGCTTCCCATGTCTGCAGTTAAGGCTCAGTTTTTCCAGGGCTTCTGTCTTTGCCTTCCCCAGGTCCTCAGTTACACTGCTTCCAGAGGTAGTTGTCTTAAAATACAAATCGATGTCACTTCCTCTTCAAAAACCTTCATCAACATATCGCCACAGGCTAGTCTTATTCTGTAGATAACATTATATAGGACCCTTCTAGGGTCATTTTTCCTATACTTGCTACCCTCTCTGGCCTCATTAACTCTTGTGGTTCTACCACTTTGTCCAGCTCTTTTCCTTTATATTTTTTCTCTACCTGGGATATGCTCTTGCCATTTTCTCCACCTGGTATATTTCTACTTTTCCTTTAAAATCTAATGTCAACTACTCTGTGAAGCCTTTGCCTACTCCCTGGCTTGCAGTGGGGTCTCTCTCTCTCTCTCTCTCTCTCTCTCTCTCTCTCTCTCTCTCTCTCTCCCTCCCTCCCCACCATCAAATGGTAAGCTGCTGAGTATGGGAAACATTGAGTCTTCGTTCATCTTTTTGATTCATGTCCCTTCAGGCACATAAATATTAAATGAAAGAGGAAAGGAAAACTATGGAAATTGTTTGTTTTTTAAAACAGATGTATGGATACATAAATATCTAGGTCAGTACTGTCCATAGAAATATTCTGCCTGGCACATATGTAATTTTAACTCTTCTCATAGCCACACGAGAAATAAAAAATAAAAGAAAATGTTACTTCAATCATATATTTATTTAACCTAATACTTGCAACATATCATTTCGATTTATAATCAATAAAAAGTTATTCTTGAGATACTTTGCATTCTTTTTTCCTACATAGTCTCTGAAATCCAGGATGCTCTTATCCTTACTGTGTGTCTTAATCTGGACTGGCTACATTCCAAGTGCTTAATAGCTACATTTGGCTGGTGGCTACTGTATTAGGGTGGAATTTTGTTACTCCAAATGCATTTGCATATTTGAAGGGCTGCCCATATGTAATCCAGAATTTATCAGGGCACAAAGATGATTGGTGGGTTATTGACAAACCACAAAAATTGCTTGTGAAAGCTTCTAGGTGCCTCTCAAGCATGAGTCCAGATTCAAACACCACCTAGTTTCACTCATACCCAAAATGGTAAGGAAGCTGTCATTCGTGGTCTGGGAGCCAGAATTGTTATTTTTTTTTTAGAATTTTAAGCAAGATATCCATGTAGACCTATAAATCCTAAATACTGTGGGTAAACATGGTCTTTTTTTTCCTCCTTAGCTCTAGGACTTGAGCTATTTGAACCCAGCACACTACACGACTTTCTACCTCAAATTCACCATACCATCCTCCAAACCATTTCGAAAATCTTAGCTCAATGTCCATATTTTCCTGGAAGTCTTTAGTTGTTTGGCTCTTTTTATCACATACTCTTTTCTTTTTAATATGACTTTTACAAATTTTTTTATGTGATACTTTCAAATCAATGAAAATTTTTATAATTCTATAGTGGGATCAATTTGTTGTTTAGCATAGGGGTATAGAGGAATCTGGGACTCCTGGAGGCATCAATAATGTATAACAAGTGGAGATGAAAGATCTGATATACATTTTAATTCTATATTATTATGGTAGCATCTACTTTAAACGCATCCAGGAGATATCTAAATGACACTAACCAAAAACCTCCTCAATGACTTGCCATGGTACTTGGAATTCCATCTCTTTACTTTGCAAGAATAGCCACTGAGAGCTTTTCCAAATATCAATATAATATCTCTTAAGTTATTAAGACTACCATCAGGCCGGGCATGGTGGCTCATGCCTGTAATCCTAGCACTCTGGGAGGCCGAGGTGGGTGGATCGCCAAGCTCAGGAGTTCGAAACCATCCTGAGCAAGAGCGAGACCCCGTCTCTACTAAAAATAGAAATTAATTGGCCAACTAAAAAAAAAAATCTATATCTATATCTATATCTATCTCTCGCTCTATATATGTATAAATTAGCTGGGCATGATGGCACATGCCTGTAGTCCCAGCTACTTGGGAGGCTGAGGCAGGAGGATCGCTTGAGCCCAGGAGTGTGAGGTTGCTGTGAGCTAGGCTGATGCCACGGCACTCTAGCCC
>CAUYRT010066185.1:0-10171 GCA_963574885.1 Lepilemur ruficaudatus
CGGGCAGCACAGTGAGACTCTGTCTCAAAAAAAAAAAAAAAAAAAAAAAAAAAAAAATAACATAAGGTTTGGTGCAGTGAATCATGCCTGTAATCCTAGCACTTTGGGAGGCTGAGGCGGGAGGATCATTTGAGGCCAGGAGTTAGAGACCAGCCTGAGTCTGGTCTCTAACTGGTTTCTAAAAATAGAAAAGTTAGCCAGTATAGTGGTACATGCCTGCAGTCCCAGCTACTTGCGAGGCTGAGGCAGGAGGACTGCTTGAGCCCGGGAATTTGAGGTTGCTGTGAGCTATGATGATGCCACTATACTATAGGCTGAGAGACAAAGACCCTGTCTCCAAAAAAAAAAAAAAAAAAAAAAACCCAAAAAATATAATATAGAGAGGATGTTCATGGTGGAATAAGGTGGTCAGAAGATTCCCCTCCAAGGAAACAAGTATATAGCTGGATGAAATTGTGGGAGAAAAGAAAACAGAATAAAACATTTCAGGTCAGCTGGAAATCAACCACAGGCAGACAACAAACTGAGAAGCATTTACTCTTGAATATCTGCTCACATATCAGGTAAGAATGGTAGCGGTGAACAGGAACTTTCTAGCTGAGGCTGCATTTAACTCCACTACTTCTCCATCTCAGTCAAGAAAAATTATACCTTTACTGAGTTGAGGCTGGCTGTGAAAACCAGCAGCTTTACTGCCAGTGGTGGAAGACTCAATTCAAGGTGAAACAGTGACAGAGTACAAATTCCTCCAGCTTTGCTAGCTGTGGTCTCAACTTGGGCTGGATAGCCAATCACCCAGAAATTTAACGAGGAAATTCCAGAAGTGGAGAAGCTAAAGAAGGGAAGGACAAGCTCTCTATACATTATTAGCTGACTACTAAACTGCATGTGCAGGGAAAACCTGAGACGGTCCAGGGAAAAAAAGGGGGAGACCCGAGAACTGGCTATACTGGAATGCATTCCTTAATTCACACTCAGCGTGATTAGCAGAGGATAGAAACCATAAGTGTCTGAGATAACTGGCTGACCTCTAAACTACACAGAAGGGCAACCACCAAGAGCCACACTAAAAAATTAAAATTTAAAAAACTCAACAAGGACATTAGTGGCTACACATAGCAAGAAAGATTCCATAATTTAAGTCCACACAAGTTACTAAAGCAAAACAAAAAACAACACAAAAAACAATTCAGAGTTGCAACAGTACATCATCTGAAAGGCCCAATTTTCAACCAAACACTAGTAGACATGCAAAGAAACAGGAAGGTGTGACCCACACTTTCGGGAAAAGCAGTCAACAGAAATTGACCCTGAGTAGACCCAGATTTTGGGGACATCAAAGCAGTTAAGTATGCGAACAAAAATAAAATCCTAAGCCCCCTGCTGACTGAAAGGATCTCCTCTTGGCCAAGGGGACCCCAGAGAAACCTTAGAACTTGAGTTTCCAGGCCGGGCGCGATGGCTCACGCCTGTAATCCTAGCACTCTGGGAGGCCAAGGCGGGTGGATCGCTCAAGGTCAGGAGTTCGAAATCAGCCTGAGCAAAAGCGAGACCCCATCTCTACTATAAATAGAAAGAATTAATTGGCCAACTAAAAAATATATATACAAAAAAAATTTGCCGGGCATGGTGGTGCATGCCTGTATTCCCAGCTACTTGGGAGGCTGAGGCAGGAGGATTGCTTGAGCCTAGGAGTTTGAGGTTGCTGTGAGCTAGGCTGACGCCACGGCACTCACTCTAGCCTGGGGAACAGAGTGAGACTCTGTCTCAAAAAAAAAAAAAAAAAACTTGAGTTTCCAGCCGTGACAGAATGGGAGGTCAGATAACTCTCATTATATAACCCCCTTCCTTGCTAACAGCCATCAGGCATTTTTCTCTAAGAGCTAAACAGAAATACATCTCATGATCCAGCCCAGCACTCTTTCCTGATAAGAGACCACCAACCACGGAGTGCTTTTAACCAGTCTATGGAGTATGCAGAGAGGGTTTTCATATCCTCTGCTTCACCTTTTGACATCAGAGGGCTGCCATTTTCTGAATATGGACCCCATAAAGGGGCATAAAGCTCGACTGTGCATGCATACGTTCTCCTTTCATAAATACTCATGACTCCTCCTATAGCTTGTTAAATATGTATATTTGGCCACCTCACTCAGCATAAATTCCTATTCCCATTGTTCCTCCATAAAAGCAAGGCTTCTGGCTGGAGGCTCTGTTCCCCAGTCTGTCAGAATGGCCACCTACAGGCTGCAACCCTTTATGAGAAATAAAGCTCTCCTTTTCAAATTTATGAATCTTGTCATTTTCTACAGTTAACAAATATGATGAAAAAATTTAAAAGTAAAATATGCTAACAATAACTTAACTAATAGGGAATCTCAACAAGAAATGGAAACTAAAAAAGAACCAAATGGAAATTCTGAATGTGAAAAGGACAACAAATAAAAAATTCACTAGATGTGCTCAACAGCACATTTGAGATATCAGAATAATCAGTGAACCTGAAGACACACCAGTATGTATTACCAAATCTGAAGAACAGAGAGAAGAAGGATGAAAGAAAAGTAAAGAGAACCTCAGCGAACCATGGAACAATATCAAACCCTCCAACTTACGTGTGATGGGAGTTTTAGAAGGAGAGGAAGGAGAGAGAAAAGGGCAGGCAGAAAAAAATTTGAAGAAGTAATGCCTGAAAGCTTCTCAAATTTGATGAAATTTACTTGCACATCCAAGAAACTCAACAAACCCCAGGTAGAATAAGCACAAAGAGAACTAAACCTAGACACAACACAGTTAAACTGCTGAAAGCCAAAGACCAGGAGAAAATCCTGCAAAACACAACTTAAGACATTGTTTAGGATACAAATACATGTAGAAAAAGCATAAAGATATATAGGTGATAAACACCAAATTCAGGATAGAAAAGAAAGGGAGAGTAATAAAATCACGGAGTGATACAGGAAACTGGAATTGTATTTATAATGATAAGCCGGGCACTGAGTATAAGGGTATGTGTTATAATATTCTTTGTATCTTTCTGAATGTTTCAAATATTTCATCACACAAAAAAATAATCAGAAAGAATTAAGACCTCTGCTGTGTGAAGAAGAAAGACTTTCAGGGGAAGGCCTCTCATTTAGTTTCATGAAAGTATGTCTTTATATTGCTTATCTAGAGCCTGCATTTAAAACAGGCTCAAGAAAAATTACATGACTATATGCTTCAAAGAGAATTGCCAAATGTAAGAGTATACCTGTGTACCATTTTTCATTATTAATCTGCAGTATCACACTGGAAATTCCACTGACTTTCATCTATAGGCTTTACCTTACAGCTCCTGAGCCATTCCATACTGCTGGACACTGGGAACAATATGGCCATTCTTTTGAATCTAATCTATTATCAATGGCATCCTAGGGAAGAAAAGAGTTAACACCATCAAGAAAATGTTATAAATTCCAGGACTTCTTTGGTTTGTTTTGATAAAGATCAAAATTTGTATTTGGAATTAAGGAACATTAAAGATATAAAAGTATTTAATATAAGATTAGCCTTTTCTTTGAAACTCATAAATCTTACTTCCTTCAAAAAGTAATGTCAATCATTTACTTACTTTAGTAAACCAGTATGTGTTCCATGCCTTCCTTTCTTCATCTGGAGGGTCCCTACATTAGTATGAGGATCCAGGCACCTTATAAGTGACTTCAGCTGTGCAATGCCAGGGGTTTTTAAACACCTTTCCAGTCTTGACATTCCTCTAAGGCTTTGCCCTTCACAGCAGTGACTTTAAAACAGGATGTGCATACACCTAGCCTAGTAGTACTCAGGACAATGCAATGGGATGTGAGGAGTTTTTATTTTCATTTTATTTTTAAACAATTTTTCCTTTTTTCAGCATTGTATTTTATAATATACTTATGTGTATGAATATACTGCACATATAGATATGTTTTATTAGTATAGTACTATATAATTTATAAATAAATAGGTTTATGCTCACTTTTTCTTGGCTGGGTGTGAATGACTGAAAACATTTGGAAACTACTGCTTTACAGCACAGTAGCATAAATGGTATTAACAAGTGGACACAAGGAATGGGCACAAAGTTCTCAGTAGTCCAAAATATTTCAATAAGAATGCAAGAAGGGAAGAAACCAAGTTTCAGAAGAAATTGCATTGATCCAAATGTGTATTTTTGTTTTGTTTTTTGAGATGGAGTCTTACTCTGTCACCCAGGGTAGAGTACAGTGATGCAATCATAGCTCACTGCAGTTTCAAACTCCTGGGCTCAAGTGATCCTCCTACCTCAGCCTCCTGAGTAGCTGGGACTACTAGCGTGTGCTACCACACCCAACTAATTTTTTAATTTTTTTTGTAAACATGGGATCTTACTAGACCTGCTGGCCTCAAGCGATCCTCCTGCCTTAGCCTCCCAGAATGCTGAGATTATAGGTGTGAGCCACCACACCTGACCCAAATGTGTATTTTCTGAATTTAACATGCAAATCCTCATTAAAGAGTTCAAGAAAGTCAATTCATATTTTAAAAATACGGGCCAAGAGAAACTTAGTTCTATACATCATCTTTGTGGGAAAGGGAAAAACACTTTATGTTGCAAAAAATGAAGTCTAAATTCTTTACACTTTTCATGTATGTTTAAACATGTGAATGACATAAAATTAGCCAAGCAAAACAGAAAAATCATAGTAATACATTGCACCAAATTAGCTCCCAAAGTAAAGTAGAACTTGGGGTTTAAGTCAAAGGAAAATTGGAATAAACGGAACTATATGATTATGATTAAAGAATCAGTGTCATGATTTTATTGAGCTCATGTGGCAATTTTTAATTAGCTCATTTTATAATTTCCTGTAACTGAATATTATTTTCTAAATGTAAATAGTTCTAAAGACATTATTCAACTGCTAGATCTAATAGCAAACTTTAATGAAGCTTACATTTTAATCACAAACACATTTCCAAGAATACTGGCATCTAACACTTTCTAATAGTGGTACATATACAATGTTATTTTGTTGAACTTTCATTCAAACAAATTATATATATTTATGCTACATTATAGTTATTTAATAGCAGTGTTTTTCATAAAGCATATGTGTGCTTATTTTTATTTATTTTGAAACAGTGGTGACTTTGCCTGAGATCTTCAAGAAAAGAATCTTCAAGAGATTCTTCTTCTTTGACCCCACATACGGCTTTTTTTGGTGAAGTTTCCAAACACTGCAGAAAATTCCTACCCCACAGATATGCTCAGACTGACAGATAAACACAGAAAGAGTAAAAAACATCCTACTTAGGTACAAGAAAAAATTGAAGGCCAGGCCTGGTAGCTCATGCCACCTGTAATCCTAGCACTCTGGGAGGCCGAGGTGGGAAGATCACTTGAGCTCAGGAGTTTGAGACCACCCTGAGCAGAAACGAGACTTCCATCTCTACCAAAAAATAGAAAAATTAGCTGGGCATGGTGGCACATGCCTATAGTCCCAGTTACTCAGGAGGCTGAGGCAGAGGATCACTTGAGCCTAGGAGCTTGAGGTTGCAGTGAACTATGATGCCACTGCACTCTAGCCCAGGCAACAGTGAGACGCTATCGGGAGGGAGGGAGGGAAGGAGGAAGAATTGAATGATTTTTACCTCCATAACATCTTTGATAAAAGGCGTCCATCGAGAGAGCTGAAAAGTTTCTTCTGTGGACCGATCCTTTCGTGTTGGTTTGCCTTGTTGAGACTAATATAATCAGAGGAAAAAATTAAAAGCCAGTAATTTTATTCAGTAATATAATACTTAGTTTCCTCACAAAGATATTTAATTTACCAACAAGTACTACCACATGGTATTTGACTAAAACTAAGAGTGAAAATGACTACTTAAAAAAATCTGAACAGGTGTAGTCACATAACTTCACTGAACAATATTTTGTGCTTTAATGTTAAAATTTATAACTGTATCAGAAACAATTCATTCAAATAAGAGTATTATAAAACTTGATGGGAAACAGTGAGATTCTAAATAGAGTTCTTCCAAATTTGACTTTGAGCCTAAATCTTTAAGCAAGAGAATTATATATTTTCGGTACCATATTACAAAGGTTAAACGTCTAACTAAAATATGACAATTGCTATAAATGAACCATAAAGAGAAAAGCATAAGTAGTAAATTACAACAGAAGCCTTAAAATACAAATTCACCGGGAAAGTATATTTGCCCAAATTACTCACATACGGAAAAGTCAAGAAAATGAAATTTTTAACTGTTTAATCAAAAGCTATAGGCCAGGCATGGTGGCTCACGCCTGTAATCCTAGCACTCTGGGAGGCTAAGGCAGGCAGATCATTTGAGCTCAAGAGTTCGAGACCAGCCTGAGCAAGAGCGAAATCCCATCTCCACTAAAAAATAGAGAAAAATTATCTGGACAACTTAAAATGTATAGAAAAAATTAGCCAGGCACAGTGGCGTATGCCCGTAGTCCCAGCTACTTGAGAGGCTGAGGCAGGAGGATCACTTGAGCCCAGGAGTTTGAGGTTGCTGTGAGCTAGGCTGACACCATGGCACTCTAGCCCGGGCAAAAGAGAGAGACTCTGTCCCCCCCAAAAAAAGCTATACAGTGAAGTTAAAAAGACTGTCCACATGGATTTCCACATTAAAAAAACATAGTTAATGCACACAACCACACATGCATGTATATAAGTATTTACACAACATAAGATTTCTTACTTGGGGAACAATGGGAACACCAAGGTAACTCCAGTTACGAATCATGTCACTCTCATTTTCTATCTTTACATTCTGGATCAGTCTGTCCAAATTTTCTTCTGTAGTTCCTTATGTAAGTAAAAATATGAGTGCACATAATTGCTATGTCAATCATTTCTAGGTTTTAGGTAGTACCCACGGATACAGATTTTAAATAAAAAGTGGTCAAATTATATCCTCTTCACTCTTCTCTCAATTTCCTATTTTACTGTGTATTTATCTTAACCAGCTTCAGCTACTACTTTTGAGTTTTTAAAGATTATCTTATGATTAATAGTAAGACGCTTATTAAAAAGCGATTTTAGAGCTGAGTATTTTAATGCATTCATAAAGATAAACAAAACTCCCATTACCATTAATACTGAAGATATAAAGTAGGATTGCTCTTATTTTATCACAATTATCGTGATTTTTGTTGAGTAGAACTGGAAGGAGTACTCGCATAAAATCTTTCACCTTCTGTCCTTCTGCATCAGTTCCAAGTGCCAGGTCCTTAATGAAAATAACATGCAGTCAGTGGTCTAATCCAAATTCGTTTTTTAGTTAAAAATATCTATTATTAAATTTTGTCAGATTTTAATGGAACACTGATGACATTTCACAGGAAATGTGAACACTACTTATAAACTGTTGGTTGTATAAAATATAAAAGGTCAAAAAATAAATCATAGAAGATGAAAATCATTAATTTAAACCTATCTGATATGGTAGCCACTAGCAACATATGGCTATTTAGCATTTGAAATGTGATCAATCTGAATTAAGATGTGCTGTAGGTATAAAATATCAGATTTTGAAGACTTGGTGTGAAGAAAAATAATGTAAATTATCTCATTAATAAATTTTATATTGACTGTTGGCCGGGCGTGGTGGCTCACGCCTGTAATCCTAGCGCTCTGGGAGGCCGAAGCAGGAGGATCGCTCAAGGTCAGGAGTTTGAAACCAACCTGAGCAAGAGCGAGACCCCGTCTCTACCAAAAATAGAAAGAAATTAATTGGCCAACTAAAAATATATAGAAAAATTAGCTGGGCATGGTGGCTCGTGCCTGTAGTCCCAGCTACTCGGGAGGCTGAGGTAGGAGGATTGCTTGAGCCCAGGAGTTCGAGGTTGCTGTGAGCTATGATCCGGCCACTGCACTCCACCCTGGACGACAGGGTGAGACCCATTTCTCGGCTTCTGGGTTGTCCGCAGGTCTCCCTACGCCTTTTGCTGTCAGGTCACAGCTCAAAAGAGGATTCAGCGCAGACCCCAGAGGAGTGATTTTTAATGTTTAAGGTTTTACTACGTTCTGTTCTTAAATGTTTCCTAACGTGTGTATTTAACCTTTCCTGAGCTCAGACTAGGTCTCCCCTCAAAGGTGTTAAGATGCCACTTTTCTGTCACTGGCTATTCTTGGTTAAGGGGTTTTGGTATTTTTCTCATCAAACATTGGGGCAAATTCTGCTCTTGTCCAGGACTTCCCTCTCTGGGGTGCTCTCTGAGGCCTGGACCCGCCTGCTTTTCCCAAACTGCAGCTGTGATGCTCAAAGAGAGCCTAAGTTTGCAGAAGGGAGCAGTTCGGTGATGATCAGTGCTGTGTGAGGACGAGCCTTCTTTTCAGCATCCATTTATTTTTCACACTTCTTGTATTTGAAGGCCATGCCAGAATGAGTACAATTATCTGAAGCGATGCTTTTAAAGCTACTCAAGACCTCCTCCTCCTCCTCCTCCTCGTTGCTTCCTGTGCAGGTCAGAGTCTAAAGGACAGACATAGGCCCCCTTCCCTTTTGTAGTTGGGACACTGCTGACCCAAATCTTGGACCCATAAATTAGCTTTGAAGTTGGTAGGCTAATAGGGTTCTATAGTGAACCTTATTTGTGTTACCTGGAATTATAAGGAAAAAGGGAAGAAGAATGTGTTATGGGGTTTAGGAAGTCGTGGGACAGAAGGCGAGGTTATGGGGCTGTTGATAAGGTCTGCTTTGAGTAGAGGGGGTGGGGTTTATGGCACAGTGGTCTACAAGGCAAGCGACATGGCTACATTTCTTGCACAGGAGTGGAGATATGCCCAAATATTTATAAATAAATGCATTTCATAATGTTCAGAAAGTATAAAGAAATGAGCCACATTTATATGCATTATATAATATTTACCATATATCAGTTGCTTTAATATTTGACTATTAAGTCTTTAGCATTTTAAAATGGCCCAAGGAATGAGCTTGAGGTTGTCTTGTATGGTAAGAAAGATAAGCAAAAGGCCAGCCAGGCTGGGATGGTGACCTTCAGTTTATGGAAAACCTGTGTGAGACAGGCCAAGAGAAGTCCCTTCCTGAGGCTGAGGCTATTATTGCCAGTAGCATGGAAGGGCAAGAAACACAAAAGATCAGCCACTCCAAAGCAGAGGCGATTTTTGGTTTGATCTTCTTGGCTAAGCTCCTTTTAGAAACATCTCTTTTACCATCTGATATTTTCCTATCCACTTAGAACTTAATTTTTCTCCATTTATCAAGAGCTTTGCTGTCCATTAGCAGTCCATTGAGTGACCCTTAATGTGATTTTAAGATGGTACCACCACCCCATCGTGAGTAGGCTTTTAAAGCCCCAAGGTGTGGAGTTCAAAGGTAGACACTGTTTGGTAAGAAGAGAGGCATGGGAGCTTTCCTGGTGTCTTAAATCACACCCTTTGGGCAATCATCTGTTCTGACTATTTGTAAAGCTGGGTTTGGAGAGAACTTCTTCTGTAGATGTTTCCTTAAGGATACTTGAAGCTAGCAACAAGGTGTAAGTGATGAAGTTAAAGCAGGGTCTGATTTTTTTTTTCTTTTTTTTTAAATTTTATTTATTTTTTTTTACGTATCATGCCTTTACTCCATTTTAAGTGTACAATTCAATGATTATTAGTAAATTTACCAAGTTGTACAGCTATTCACATAACTCAATTTTAGGGGATTTCCTTCCCCGTATTGAGACCCCTAATTCCCTTCCCCAACTACATTTCAAGCATTCCCCTCCCCTCCATAGTGCTCACCCCATCCCTCAGATGTGGGTCTACCCTCCAGCCCCGAATCCCTAGTGAACCTCACCACCATTTGAGCACCGTAGTATTAATCAGTCAGTACCAATTTGATGGCGAGTACATGTGGGGCCCATTCTTCCGGTCTTGTGTCACCTCACTTCGAATAATGGGCTCAAGCTTAATCCAGGATAATATAAGTGGTGCTAGCTCACTGTCATTTCTTAAAATAGAGTAATATTCCATTGTAAACATATACCAAATTTTAACAATCCACTCATGAATTGACGGGCACTTGGGTTGTTTCCACGACCTAGCAGTAGTGAATTGTGCTGCCATAAACATTTGGGTGCAGATGTCTTTATCATAAAAATATGGAACACTTCACGAATTTGCGTGTC